>CP137674.1:16971356-16981356 GCA_037976565.1 Mesocentrotus franciscanus | reverse complement strand
AGTTTCGTGTTAGCATTTAAGCATATACAACCCATGCCTACTCTTACCAATCAGTATTCTAGTAGAGGCACTTTCATGATCCAACGTTAACTTCTGGTATGAGCATGACGTTAAATGTTTCTGCATATTTTTTTCTTGTTTGTACCTCTCCACCCATACGAAATACTGCAGGAATAAACATAGCTATACTAACGCTTCAACAACTATCTTGTGCAGGAGTGCAGTTCTTTTTTTTCTTCTATATTTCCAGGTCAAATATAGCCTTTATTCTCTATATATACCGCACCGCCAACTTTTTGGAATAAACATAGCTAAAAGTCAGTCGGTAATCCCCTTGAAATAGTTGCACACGGCTCATCTGCACCAGCAATCTTGCATGTCAAGAAAAGTAAAACAATCCAAACCTTGCTGTGATGATATTGCCTGCCCGGACTACCTGGTGAAGATCCTCTTCACCTAGGAAAATTGAGCTGGAGTTGGCTCAGAACATTGTGTGGGAAACACTTGCTCAAATCAAATGATCTTACTTAGTATGCGAATTATAGACATGTTTCACTTGGAGCTTCCTGCAAAACGTCAAACTATATATGAAGGGAAGAGAAGCATTGGTTCAGTAAATTTAGAAAGAGGATAGTATGAACTTGGTTAGAATTTGGTTAGTTTTAGTAGTGTCGAAGTTAGGTAACTGAACAGATAACTAATTGGGAATTTTAAAATAAAGGATGGTTATCAAAAGAGTACATAAGCACAAATTTTATACCGATATGAACCATGATTTGATTTTAAAGTAAGTGGAATATTGTGTCCGTCAGGGCGTATTAGAATGAGAAGTGCCATTTAACATGTTTAAAGTTCTGTGGATCAACCTTTTCAACAGGAAATGAGTCAATTGATTTATATTTAATTATTTAGGTTATTCTAATAGTAACGTCTTTCAACTTCTGTTAAAAAACATACATCTATTTTAATCGTCATGATTGTGATGAAAGCAGATAATCAGTCAGATTTGTTGTTCAATAATTCTAGTTGATTATTCCTATATTTGAAATGTCTTCTTAAAGAACAATTATTAAGAGAGAGCATTAGGCAAAAGTTATAAGAGGGGTAGGTCGTCAGCTTTCGTCAACTCGTCATCCACTCGTCGTCAACTTTCGTCAACTTATCTTCAACTAATCGGCAACACGACATCAGCTAATCGCCTACTCGTGGTTAACTCGTCATTATGTTGTAATGACCTAGTCTTCGTTTCATTGTCAACTTACTTTCAAAATCCATTGTCTACTCGACTTCAACCTATCAAGTGATCATCAACTCGTCACCATTTTGTCAACTCGTCTTTTACCCGTCTTGTAACTCTTTTCAGTCATCCTTGTGCCGTCTCCAACTCAGCAGTAACTCGTGTAATTTACATTTTTCTTCAACTCATCGTCGGCTTGTCATTAACTCATCGCCGACCCCGCTTCAATGTTTTTGTCAAGTCGTCAAGTTATATTCGTCATGTGAAATGGGCCCAAGGAATCACTCAGTACGTTTCGTGTCATGGTGCCATGTTTGTTTTCACGCTGCATCGTTTGTTACATTCTGATCTCTTTTGGCGTGCAAACCAATGTCAGAGCAATTCTTTGTTGTCTTTACCCCCATCTCCCTCGGGTCCAGCAGCACCATGTCGCGATAGTCACATCTTCTAAGAAGTTCAGAGGGAAAGAAGAAGGAAGAAGAAAGAGAAAAAAATGACATGACATGCAGTCAATCGAAGAATGTGCAGTATTTAGCAGTTGACAAGCGAGAGTGAGGCGAACGACGGGGGAAACGAAAAGAATAACACGAGACGGGGCGAAATGAAAATGAAGAAATTGCAGAGCAGAAGATTAGCTGCAAAGAAAACCGCTTGGTGTTAGTGACGAGTTTGACAAGTTTGACTATGAGGGACTAAGGCACGCAATCCCCGATCGGTTGTACCGGGCTATTGGAAAGCTACACTGTCCCGAGTGTGTGGGGTAGGAACCAAACACCATGAGCGATGAACCGGGGTTAGACAACAAATCCTTGCTTGGATTTAGCCTAAGAGGGCGTCTTAAAACCCAACAAAAAGAAATAGGGTGTAGTCTTTGGTAAGGTGATACTGTCCCGTATTGCAACCGCGGTGTACTCTTACCCTCGAAAGTGTGGCTTGCACTATCGCAAAGTCGCGAAAATCTTAAACCGCTACATAAATTTCGCGGATAAGAGTCGTTTAGTTGACGGATTTCAGCCGCCCTCCCACAAACCCCTGGACTTTACCAAGATCTAAACGTACTTCTTGAAAATATACCATTGAAGAATGTTGAGTTACATCTGGTTTTAGGGTTGTTTATTGAGATCTGACTGGAAGCCCTTGCTCAAGGTCTGGCTAATTTGATATTTATTGAGTGGGTAAATGATACTTTTCAGCGTTACAGGTGACAATTCGTACCTTATGTCTTTTAAACTTCTCACTCCATTCCATTTTCTCTCTCCTTGTCACAGTCTGTCTCACCTGGTAGGAATGAGGGGTGGGATCCGAGAGGATTTAGTCCAGGGATTCGGTGGCAATGTACTGGAAAGCTTTTCTTACGAATTTCGTGGTCTCAAATGTTTGTTCTGTCACGCAACAAAAGTCAATGACACCACACGAAAGATACAGGCGATGACAAATCTCTCCTTCATCTTGTTCATGTCTTTCTCTCTCCTCCGCCCTGTTCCTCTCCTTTCTAAACGTATTTTGTACGATACATTCACATTGTAACGGCTATCTTTTTTCATCAAATTTTGCATGTGCGATATTTCTTATGAGGGTTATCATATTGAATGTCATTAGAAAATGAGCAATGCATGTTCAGACTAAGTAAAGACAGATAATGCATTTTATGATAAGTGCGGACAGTTTGTCATGATGGATAAGAGCAATAAAAGCTGAGTTCAAGATTGTAGCGGTCCTTTGCAGTGAGTAAATAATCATGCCTTACCTACAGAAATGAGAAAGTGTTGAGATTAAAGGAAAGCTCTGATGAAGAATGAACACGATTCAATAAGATATTAGAGAAAGGAGAACGGATAAGATGCAATGTAAAAGAAAGAGGGAAGGTTGAATTATATTTCAATCAATCTCATTTCCTTGTGGGACGTCTTGACCCTGGCATATGTACCCTTCTATCATCCATACCTACACCTACGCCATTGTGACGTGGTGAAGTTCGACACACAATGTCACCCTTCCTCATGATATTGACGCCAATTTCACGCAAATCTTCACACCCAAACACTCTCGCCTTCGCAAGTTTTTTCGCCCTAAACGATACTTTCCATCCCAACGCAAGTCAAATAATCGAGATGCCCTTGTCCCAACACAAAAACCTGACGCAAAGCACTCCACGTGGGACTAGACAACAACAAAAGAGAACTCGAGATGAGGCGACAATCTTGACACGATGATGAAGTCATACATATTATCGAGTGTAAAAGCTTGTCCCGAGTCTTTCAATTAAAATGATAATGGATTTGCTATAGGCAATGATACTTCGGTCTATTATCTCAGCAATAGGACACTCTCTTCACGAGAAGACTCGCGAAGTTTCCCCTTGGAGGGGTGTACGACACTTAAAGGGTGAGTGGGGAGAGAGAGGGATGTTTTGCAGGGATTCTCCACATGATGAAAAACAGTTTCCCGCTCTTGTTCGTGCTCTGCGCAGAAGATACGCGATACCCACTCCATGCGCGCGCGCGCAATAATGTGGCACAACGTGCGGGGTTTCCTAAGGCCCTGATCCACTTAGAAACGAAATAAATACACTTCAGTTACTATTTAGACTTATCAATTGAAGACAATCCGACGGTATACTCCCAGGGGCTGTGAGTCTATTATCTGGAGGTTCCTAACTTAAAAGCAGTATGACTTTAAAAATAAAAACAATAAAAAAAACCACTTTTTACCTTTATACTGGAATCTCTTATGAAACCCATTTTGTTTTATCCCCTTTAGCGCCTTTGTCCTTGTTGTCTATGAATTTTCACTAGTTCATATTTGAGTCATGTGCTTATGTATAATAGACGTACTTGGGAGAAAGTAATATTCAAGTATAAGAATTCAACGAAAATAGACAAGTTGATGACTTCAACTTTTTTCATATCCTTTTCACCTTGTAACGGAGTTCAAAATCAATTTGGACATAAAGCTTGTTTGCGTTATTACCCTGATTACTAGTATTTGAAATGTTAATATATGGGTAATAATATAATTTCTTTGATTTGATTTAGTGTCAGTATATAGGTCCAAAGATATGTCCTATTAACTTTGGTTTTTGACCGTCTTCAGATTCATCCAACCAACAGGTTTCTACCTTAACCTTACTCAATCTGCAGACAGAATAGTGAAAGTTGGTGGGGTCGACGAAGGATCGGGGGGGGGGGACTTTATTTAATAAAAGGATGGCCTTTGTAATCCGATTTCATCTTCCCAAAAATCAAGTGCTAATTCTACTTAATTTGGAAATCTTCCATCCAGAAAAACGCGACGATCTATTGTCCCGAGCAAGTGGGTGGAAAGAATGAGTCTCGAAGAGAAACAATATCCCGCCAATTGTTGTTGTCTTGTCACTTCTGCACGTCCCGCGAAAAGAGAGGGAGAATTTGGCGTGAAACCCGACACCCGCAAAATTTAGAAACGCAAGCATCGGGCGTTGAAGAAGAAGGCGGAATAATAAGGCTGCTGAGAACCCGGTACACGTGCGTTTTTGTAGCCCAAAGCGATACGAAAAATCGACGGCGTTATTAAGTACTAAACGATCGCTTTATATTATTAGCTGTAAGACACCACCGGCATCGCGGTTTAGAGTAGCATACATTTCTCCGATATTCTTCCTCCGTCTCTTCTTCCCCTCCTCTCTCTCTCTCTCTCTCTCTCGTTCATCGTTTACATTTAGGATTTCGTTTTGTATTTTAGCGAGGTTGGGGGAGATAGTGGTCGTTTGTTCCCAAGAGGCGCTGCCTCCCCGTGATCGGAAGACCTTGTCATCGTAGAAATCGATGCGGCGATGGTCGGTCGTGAACGGAAGGGAAAAGAAGAGTTAAGACGAGACTTAATGCTCTCTGAGACGAGATACTGCGGGGAAAGAGCGCAGAGGAAGCCGGTTAGAATGGCGGTTACACACTCATCACTCTCACGGTTGATCCACATTGCTTCACTTTTCGGGAGAGGCGAATTGGCGAGTGTGATGCTTTCCGCGCACGTGCGCATCTTCGCGTTCGGCGCCCTGTTTATCCGCTTTTAATAGCCTGCGTGGCAGAGAAATTGTAGGAGTGTGAACAGTGCTTTATAGTTTGAGGGGAGTTGAGATAGAGGTATCAAGTCACAAGGAAACGTGCTCTTTCAGTTGTTGCCACCTATACGTTGGGGGTTATTAAAATTGAAAACAATTAGAGGTTTTACGCTTGAATCCGCCGTGCTTGCACGCTTTTCTTGGTTCCTTTTTAGAGCATATCGCTGCTGATCGATACCAAACCTATTTAGGCAGGATATCGGTGGATCGTCCTCTGCGTCGGGCGTGTTGTAAACAGTTGTCACAAATATCCGAGAAAAAGAGGGGTTGAAAAGAGAGATTGAAGAGAGGGAGTCGGAGAGTGGCAAGAGCACAATGACCTATAGAGCGCGGAAGTATTCGGGAAAACCTTTTAAAATGAAGATTCGCTTGCCCGCGATGGCTAGCTCCGATTGCAGCTGATGATGAAGAAAACTAAGATGGCGCGGGAAAATCCGCTCTTCACAGCGGACAGGAATAGGGTGAAAGATAAGTTTCGCCAATTCCCTGTTCTGATTATCAAATGCGCAGACGTGCCGTGGAAACTATTAGAGATGTAACTTGTTAGACAGTCAGGGATTCGTCGTCACGAGTTGCGCGGGTTTGTTGCTGTTCGCTTCTCACCCGCACTGAAAACCGATATATGATACAAGCCTAAAAGCCCCTCACATTACAGCCGTGACTTTTTCTCCTCCAAAACGACTCCTCGCCCGCCAGGCAATGATATATAGCATGTTCCTAACCGCCCCTCTTTGTGAGAGCGTACCACGACTAGCGGCTATTTGGAACATCGACAAAATAAGGTTTTTTGTTAGGTTCCTCTTTTTCCCTCCTAACACCTTAACTTGTGTTTTATCTGTAAAATGGTTGGGGACTTGCCCCACGGGTTGGTTGAGGGTTCGCGTGGCGGGATGCCCGCGGGCGGATCAGGGCTTGTCTTACCCGAGGTTTCCGCTCGCCACTCAGCCTCTGAGAGTCAGTGAGTCGTCCATATTCATGTTCACCCACCGCGCTCAATAATAAGCCCATGTTTTCCAAGGAAAAGTTTTCATTAGGCACACCATTGATTTTCTCCTAATCTAAACCTCTTCACTTTTGTCTCAAATCTGACATGTTATCAGTGTAAGCAGCGCGAGGGTAAGGAAAGAGTCCTTCAAACCACGCAGTCTTCTATGATAACACTCTTTTTTCACGGACAAACGTGATCAAGAGCAGGACTTGTTTCTAAAGCTCTGTTTTCCTTAGATTCTATTCCCCCTTCCTCTTCGAAAGCTTGAGTAAATAAATTATTGTGTCATGTAAATAGTTAGAGGGGAATATACGTGTGATAATTACACCAATCTCTCAAATACTGACGAAGAGCGATGTGAAATTGTCTTTTCCCAGAGGCCCACTTTCATCTTTGTTCAATATAGTGGCCAATTATCATTTTTTTCGATAGCTTATCGATATAAAGTCCACGCTACTTCATCTCATTTTTAAATAATCAAAGCCTGCTCTTCACCAAAGTGTATGCATATATAATGCATGCATAATTATTTGTTTGCTTGTTTGTTTAATAATGTCTTCTTGATACCCTTTACATTAATGTTATACCATTACACCACCCCCGTCAATTCTGTCGGTGCAATCATATTAAACTATAAGCGATTACACTATTAATATAGAACGTAATATAAGTTATAATATATATATATATATATATATATATATATATATAATATATAATTATAATTTTTAAGATTAAATAGAAATATCATGTATTTCTAATTTTGGTAATCAATGGTAGAAAATCACAATATTTATATTCAAACAATTGGAAAATTATTTTTATCTTAAGAATATACGACATCCTATCATTACATGAGTTATGGTTAACACTCTACGCAAAACTTTCGATTCCTTTTTAGGGGTCGTTGATTTAAGAAATGATTCATCGTCAGTTCAACCAATTAATTTCAATACGACATGATTAGGAAGTTTATTTAATGAGCAACTATATATATTTACTCGTTCGGTTTTTCTCTTTTGATCTTTAATTTTCTCGATCATTCTTCCTCACTTCCTCATTCTTTGCTTACTATGCATCGTAATGCAATCTTTGTATTATTTCGTCTCCCACAAATTTATAACATAATACGCTGAACGTTAGTCATTTTCGAAAATAATATCGCTAGTGATATTCGTTTGTCTCGCAATGTGGTCAGTAAGGGATCTAAAAGATCACGACGTTTCGTGCGCCACTGCAACACTTCGTCAGGTGATAAAAACTAATGTAAGCAAGCGTGTTTTATACTCTACAGGAGGACCGGCGGTCAATTAATTCGATCGATAATTGGAACAATAACGCACAAGGCATATTGGCCGACGCACACGGTGCTCGACCAATCAGCAGGCCGCTGGTTCGGCTGAAATTCTCTCATACCCTTAATTCAAGCATATCAGGGTACATCAACGAGGTTACCTTTTTCAATTCGATTCCATTTATTTATCATCCAACAATGTAAAAACATATAACAGTCAGAAATACACAAAGGATACAAAAAAAAGCACAATGCTTGTTAAACAGAAGGCACCTGAACATATCATATGAAAATGATAACAAAGTGAATACAAATCAAATATAAGCATTAAATACTCTATAAATATATATATCTGAAACAAATCATATAACAGCTTTAATGATGACGCAACGAATAGTCACCGTATAACAGCAATCTGCAACGTACTCAATGAATCCTTTAGGCCAAATTTATGACAGTAGCATTATCGTGAAGTGTGCTTGCAAATATTTTATCTTATGGAATATTTTGAGTCACTTAATTTGCATTGAATACAATGGCACCTCGTTTCAAATGAAAAAAAGATATTGTGCTCGCATGTTTAAAGAGAAAGACCAGTTCTGGTCATGCGATTGCATTGTGAAAGAAACGTTGTGGAATCGATCAGAAAAGGTTGATCATCTAGCATATAAGTATTGGTATGTACTGCAAGGTTCTGGAATCATCAACATGATAAGAAATTTGGCCCAGTCTTGGTAAAGTTACAAGCACTGTACACAGAAAGATGTGTATGGGACTACGCGACCACGTGCGCGATATCTATTTGGTCCCAATAGATATAATAATTTACCAAATATATCAATTAGTAGGTGGTTTCCCGACTTTTCCGGCAAAATTTGTATCATCACGTATTAGTCAAAACATATTCTTTCACATGATTGGTAATGAGAGCTTCCATTTCATTTTTTTGAGAGAGGGGCGTTTCCATGCAAAACTGGTATTTACCTTTAAGACACACTGATTCATCCGTAAGCCTTCGGCTAAAATAGCCACGATTAGGGCCGGTCAGTTTGTCCTCGATGTGATTGTTTCTATGAAACAGTAGTGGAATATGTTAAAGTGCAGAATTTTCATGTTGCAATAAACATTATTACTCCATTGTTTGCATCATATGATGCTACAAAAGACTCCTTTTTTTTAAATACGATAGTGATATTATTTGACAATGCAGTCCAAGTTGGTATTGCTGTCTTTTACGTGTATTTATTAATGTTTGTATTATTCTGCGTGATTGTGTGCGTGCGCGCGTGTGTGTTTTGCAATGTGTTGTTGAATATGGCATGTATAGTATACTTTTCACTGTCACAGATTTGGGTATATTTTAGCTCCTTTCTCTGGTTTAAGTCCACCCTGATATTTCAGCGGATTTAATACAGTCCGAATATTTTTATTTTGTAATCATCATTATGGCAATGCATCCTGCATGTTTAAACACAATTCTGCAGCTGAAACTCATCAATTCTTATGTGCAATTATTCTGCAATCACACTGAACCATGCAAAAAAGAGTGAGAAATGGAAAAAAGGAACCTACTTAATAAATAATAATAATAACAACAATAATGATGCGCACATATCCACCCCAAGGGATGCTCAAGGCGCTAACAAATTTTGAAATTATTACCCCGGCTTCAGCTGTGCTGCCTTTTACTGCGCTCTATAGCATTTCAAGGCATTAATTCCTGCCAGGTACCCATTTACATCACCTGGGTTGAGTGTGGCAAATGTAAATCAATGTCTTGCCAAAGGGCATCAGTGTCGCGGCGGGACTCGAACCGCGGACCTTGTGATCGACATTCCGGTGACGTATCAACTCGACCACGACACCACGACACCTCTTTAGTGAAATATTTGAGTATTATTATCATTCCGTCATGTTAAATTCATCCATTGACCTAACAGGATATGATCAAATCCACTGCAAATGATGCCATCAAATTAGTCTTAAAACGGGATGATTTCAAACTTATCGAGATAAAGTGTAAAAGCCCTATCACATTCAAGGGGAAATATCCCGCACAGTTTCAAACAATGGAAGCATACATCGATGATATCTTAAGATAAGTGTCTTTCTAGAGGACATTTTTTCGTTGATATGGTTTATTAGTCAGGTCGATTAGTCGATCGGATAGACGCTCATATTGTGATCCCACCTGCTTATGGAAAACTCGCTTAGATATTCACGTTCTATTCGTACACTCTTCATTGAATTTGCCGAATATTCCGACCCAGGTAGAAGTATAATCACTTATGATTTATTATTAACAGTATCATGTCTACTATCAATACTGTTATAATATATTCTATTATTCTTGTGCACCTGTTATATTTGTTTTATTGAGAAAGA
>CP137674.1:16835020-16970856 GCA_037976565.1 Mesocentrotus franciscanus | reverse complement strand
GCACGATGATTAAATTTTTTGTTCCTCGGCTTATTACCGAGGGAAATCTTACACCTTCGCGTTTGAAGACTTGTAAATAACCAAGGGGGTGATCAAACACTCCGCTTCCATACACATCATTGTATACCTCTTGATAATAAACCAACCAATATAAATGTGCGATGATTTTATTTCTTCTCCTCGCTTTCGTGTTCCTGAATGTTTGAGAAAGAGTGGAGGAAAAAGGAAATGGGTAAGATTTGTTAAACGCCAAATATTCAAAGACTTTTACATGTTAGCCTTTCTGTGTATGGGATACGGTATGTAAGCTATGTTAGTACATGGTACCCTTTTTATTGCATAAAATGGTTGCAAGTGGATTTGCAGAGTTTGTCAAAAAAATATGGCTGCATGCCAGCAATTTTGACCTTTAAAAGTAGTTTTGAGGAAAATATTATTGATAACTCTTGCTACCGTGGACATGAGATAGTTACGTCCCTTAATTAATTATCTCTTGCTGTCTCCTACTCCCGTCCTCATCTCATCCTCTCCCTTAATCTACAAAGCCATTATCATACTGACGAGAGCTTCAAATAAATCAATATTATTTGTTGACAATTGAAAAATGAAATTGATGTAACTTATTGTACATCTAGTTTCTAATTTCCAACTTTAAACAGTTAAAACTAAAAAAATTGGGTGGTGATTTTGAAAATGGTGACGGTGATGATTGTGAAGATAACCTTGAAGATTAATTAAAGTAAATGATTTCCATCTGATGATGACTATGGGAATATTAACAAAATCATATTTGACGAAATTTAAAATTGATCGGGGATTTAGAAAAATGAGTAACATATTTTATTTAGTAAAAGCTGTTATATCTAGCCAGTACAAGTTTATTTTTTTTCTCAAAATTAATAAAGGAACAAATAAATTTGTGTTATTTTCATCAATACCCAAGTAGCCTTACAATCCCTCGACCCTATTTTTCCTCTCTCTCTCTCTCTCTCTACCTCTATCTGTCCCTTTTTAATAAACTTTATTTCATCTCCTTCCTGCAATAACGAAAGCAATAACATTTAGTCTTCAAACTATTATTGCTTTTCCCATTGATTCAAAATACATTTCCTCTAAATGTTTGTATTATTCCAATCTTCCTTTCTTTTCAAGTCCCCAACGTCCAAGCAAGATTTATTAAGCAACTTCCTGATATTTTAAGAACTGAAATGCAAAATCAACTTAATTTAATCTAGCGATGTTCGCACTCAATAATGCGCCACGGTTTTAGAGAAAAAAGTCGGCACACCAGAAAGGGAGGAGAGTGAGAGAAAGAGGAGGAGGAGTAGGAGGAAAAAGTGGAATTGCTCACGCTTATTCGATCCTTTTCTTCAGAAGATCGTTGAGCTAATAACGCTAGCTTGTCGTACAATTTGTGACTTGTTGCTTAACAATAAGTCACTGACTAATAGAATTAGTTCGCCTCGCTTGACAAAATTCCGCCGGGATTCGGCGCGCCGCCGCGAGTTGATTATTACTGATTTTACTTTTCTCATTTTCGCGCGCAAAGGCAGGAAAAAGTGGCAATGACCGGGGCTATTTTCCCGCATTTTCATTCGGCATTCTTTGTAATCCTGAATAAACCCTGCAATTGAACGATATTTACACGGGCTCAGAACAGTCCAATGAAATATACCAGTTAAAGTGTTATTCCTTTTTTAATTGTAATCGGTCTAAATTTTGTTGGTCAGCTTTCACAAATGCTGGAAAACGAATAAAACTCTAAATCTAATCTGACTTATGTCCATCCATATATACATATAACAATATATTGATGAATTAAAACAATACCTTGAACAATCGAGAAAATATTTCTTTTTTAAAAGAACGATATTTTCTAATGAAAGATTCGGTGACATTTTTTTCCAAAGTATATTGTTTCTCATTCATTTATCGTTAAATAAACTTTGATAATTAATGATCTTTATAAGTTTTGCTATATTAGTGACTCTGCTTAATCAATGGTAATTCTTTGTTAGAGAACCAGGCTTTCAAAAATCAATAGGTTCCCACTGAAAGCAGTTGTTTATTCAATAAAGCAAATATTGCTTTGTCAGATTCAAAATTATTTGCAAAGTGCTCTTAATAATTTTAATAAAGAATATGATCCATGATATTACCGATGCCCTTTGTTAGAGGAAGCGTTTGACGTCTGTTTTCATAAGCAGAAATTATACCGTAAATGCTTGGCAGTTTATGGTATTCCCTCCCCCGGCGAGACAAAGTACTGGCTATCAATAAAGATAATACTAATATACCCCTCTGTGCGACAAGTATGTGTTGTTGTCTCTGTTTTTTTCTCTCGTCAAAATCAAAATACAGTTTTTAATAATTGATGCCCCATTTACCATAAGTTCATCAGCCATGTAATGATGGCATTCGTATTTCTTATTCACTTATTGGTATATATATCTGCCTCATTCCCTTCCTTGCTCCTCTCATCTTCTCT
The DNA here is from genome assembly GCA_037976565.1 of Mesocentrotus franciscanus. NCBI lineage: Eukaryota > Metazoa > Echinodermata > Echinoidea > Camarodonta > Strongylocentrotidae > Mesocentrotus > Mesocentrotus franciscanus. The sequence goes on along the minus strand of CP137674.1, from coordinate 16,968,368 downwards.
TTCCCTCTCTCCCTCTCTCTCTCTCTCTCTCTGCTTCTTGCTTACTCTCTCTCTCTCTCTCTCTCTAACTTTCTCTCTATTCTCTCTATACACTCTCAGTCTAATACTCTCCCCCTCTTTTATTTCTCTCTCTCTCCCTCACTCTTTCTTTGTTTCTTCGTCTATCTCTCTTATTTTCTCCTCTTAAATATATATTTATCTCTTCCTTTCTTTCCCTCCCTCTTTATCTCTTCCTTTCTCCTACATCCGTCCTCATCTCATCCTCTCCCTTCTATTCTCTCTCGTTCTCTCATTTTCTACCTTTGTCTCTCTCTCTCTTGCTTTTCTTTCTGTTCTCTTTATCTCTATCTGTCTTTCTCTATCTCTCATTTTCAATCTCTCTCTCTCTCTCTCTCTCTCTCTCTCTCTCTCTCTCTCTCTCTCTCTCTCTCTCTCTCTCTCTCTCTCTATCTATCTATCTGACTCGGAATGAATGTATAGAGGGGCGTGTAGGACATGTAAAATTAAAAATATTTTTTCAAAGGCACACGACCAGAAAAAAGAGGCACCGTGGCATGACAGAAAGGGTAAAGAATTCCCATCTCTGTCGGTCGATCTTCTTCTCTTTCATCTCAGTTTCCTGTGGAGATAAGGTGACAAATATTACATCAACAAAATACAAAATCATCCCAAGCGCGAAAATGACAACTATGGACCAAATGAATAAAAGCTTATATTGCGCACTTTTCTTTCGCCTCTTACGCTGTCCAATAAATTGACTGCGAGCGTACTCAAATAATAACCATCAATATTTTTTTTCCTGCTATTTCTGACTTGAGAAATGAATAGAACAAGTTCTGTGGATTGAGCTCTCTTCAGAGAGTCTTTCCGTTTTGAATTTATCACGTTTGAGTTACCATAGCAGTAATATCGGACGGGGAGAGCAAAAAGAGCGCGCGAAGATGGTCCCCATATATTCTTCCTCATATTATAGGCAATATTCTTGTCGTCTGTCTGAAACACGACCTCGGCGTATCTCGCTCGCTTCGAGGTTGCTTTTTTCACTATTTTCAGCAATCGATAGCCCCTTTTCACATTTATCGCCCCTCCTTCATATTTTGCCTAATAAAATAAACGACCGCAGGCTAGACCTCATTTTAGCATCCCCTATATTCGATTTGCAAAGTCAGTTAATGGTTCGAGCTTTAATTCTTCATCTTGTTATTTTAAGTCCAGTCATTTCATCTTTTTCTGTCTCTTTGCAAGTACACTGAATTCATGGCTACTCATTACTGCCTTACTATGTTTTGCGGAAATAACTGCAAAGATAGCAAGAATTATCTCCGCCTGGAATCCATCGCGAGTCTGTGGCTATATGGGTGTGCGTGCGTGCGTGTGTGTGTGTGGGTGTGTGGGTGCGCGTGTATTATATATATTTTCTCTCAGTATATCTTTTATATGTCACTATCGCTCCTCATGTCCCTTCCTTTTACCAGCATCCATCCTGAACCAGAAACTCAAAACTCAGTGCCGGAAAGAGGGTTTCGAAACGAGGATTTGCTGAGAGTCAACAACCTTTTATAAGGAAAACGCCAAAGTTTGGTTAAGTTGTCGACTTTTCCGCCCAAGATTGATGGTGAAACAGCGAAGATCAACATCCCCATGATGTGGCGGCGATGGCGGCGTAATTAATTTGGCTTTCTTCAAGGGGCTTGGCAAGCCAGAAACGCGACTCGGATACAAACAAGCACGTCCGTTACAATAATTACCAACGCTACCTCTTTCTCTCCCCTTCCTTTTAAATCAATTTGAAGGCTTAAGAAAATGCTTGGTTTTGGGACGAGAGTTGACTGCTGCAGCGGATTTTCACCCACATCTGGGTTGTAATCTGTGTCTTTCAAGTACCGTTTTATTGAATACACTTATAACCTGTTATTCATAACCCAATTCATAAGCTTGGTAAGTTTTGTACGCCAATGAATAATTAGCGCCATTCTTGACTTTTATTCTTGATCGACTGGCCAACCTGCATAGCAATATTACATTGCAAAATGTTTAAGAAACTTGTCTAAAAGTTTTTAAAGAAAATTTCGAAATGCTTCTTAAGTACACACAAAACCTTGCAGTTTATTTTCTAATCTGATGAACTTACCACAGACATGACAGAGAGGTCTTAGTCTGCCTTAATTTCTGTCACGTGATTTTTTTTATTTCCCTTTTCTCACACATTCCATTTCACAATTTGTAGAAATTTGCATTGTTTCCACTTTATGATATTGTTGATTTAAACAAACATTTTTGTTGTTCTCTCTTTCTCTAGCTTTATCCCCACTCTGCTTATAAGAGTATAGGAATATATTCTAGAAAATACACTTCTATTTAAAACGTTAAAAATATTTATTTGAAGAAACTACTCATTCGAAGAATATGTCAGCTTCTTTTTCATAGTGAAAGCAGGTAAACTGTGTCTTAACAAAATTCAACAAGTAAACAGTCCTTTCATTACCATATGTATATACAGATACACATAAGGTCATGAATTTGGAAGGGCTAGAAGTATTGCAAAAGTATTGATTTAATGTCACTAATGGCTCACTATATCCAGTATTAAACGGAATGTGAATATTTGGAGTTTAAACGTTGTTTTTAAGGTCCTCCAAAAGAGCTTAAAATAGGCGCTAAGCATCATGGTGGTTCTTCTAAAAATGTTGCAAAGATACATGATGTGTACCTGTAAAGCATACACAAGTACCTTAGCACAGCTGGAATAGGCATGATAGAGTGATAGCATGTTGGGTGATGAGCTCTTGAAATGATTAATAAAACTTTCAGATTATAATTGGGTTCATTTTTAGAATATTGTTACCTACACGAGATCCGTGAGAAGTTCCTAATTGGGGTATAAGTTTCGATCTCACATGTCTCTCTGTGTATCCATCGCTTCCTTTCGTCTTCGTAAGCAATGGCAAGACAGCACTCGTCAAAAGATAATTGGTATTGCCCTTTGCGTATCCATAGTACTATGTTATCTTCTTCAGGTAAAATTCTTGAACAGTGTACTATTCCTTTCTGTGTATGAGCTCCACACTAACATCACAGTGGGTCCATTTTTATTTTTAGGGCATGATTTCATAGAAGCCTAAAGACTGTTAAAATTTTGATTTTGATTTTGTTGTTGTTGATTGTTTTTATTTGTTTTGTCATGGTCTAGATTGCCTGGGGCACTTCTTATTAAAGTTACGGTTGATTCACATTGCTCGCACCTTCATATCAACGGCAACTCTGTAGTATGGAGAGATAGGAGTTTGCGACTGATTGGAGGTCGAACGATGAATCTGGATCAATCGCAACAGTGATTTATAGTTAGTATTTGGGGCCATGTGTCGAGGACACCTGTTACATTGTCGGATCAGATTTCTTTTATCGTCATAATTATATCGATAATTAATTTTCGTCTTCACGAGATAGCATTGTTACAGGATGTGATAGTACCTTCTGGATTCCGAAGCATCTCTTTTTCATAACATAGAATTTCAAATGGCATATTGCCATTATTCAAAGCTTTTTTGCGTCTTCATTAGATAGCATTCTTACAATGATACTATAATCTGTGTCTTTATACTTTTTTTTAGAATTGTTAAGCTTAAATTATTGATCTTTTGTACCAATAGCGTCTAAATAAGATAACATTCTCGAGGGGTATAATATTATAGCCGATGCATGCATTACTTTAAATCGTTTTCATTAGATAGCATATTATATTGGAAGAATCGAGCGATGGTAAACAAGTTATGCCTTAAATAGATAGAACGCTAGACTTGCAGATGGCTGGGTAGATAAATAGATAGGTGAATATATAGAAATAGACAAATAGATAGATGAAAATTTTGAGAAAGGGATATTAGTTTAGACAAATATTTATTTTTAAGGAGAAAAAGTAAGATAGATAGCTAGATGATAGATAGATAAATGGATAGATAGATAGATGGTTTGATAGGATAATATAATGAAAGATAGATTTAAGGGTGAATACTAGATCGATAGCTATAATCCCTTTTCTCCCTCTCCTCCTTCGTTACATCAGGGAATACACCATTCTTCGAGAGACAGCTCCTTGAACACATCACCGGTAGAAGTATTAACCCCACATTGTCAATTCAGCGGTACCTACCGTGGAGCTGGTAAAAGCAACACAAGTGGAGTTATCTTGGCGAGATCCCCCCATCCGATCGATACGAGAAATGGCGTTTTCAGGTGTGATGGACAGGTAACTATTAACATTCCTTGGAAAATGGGAAAGAGTTGAAGAGAGAGAAGGAGAAAAGGAGAAAAGGAGAGAAGGAGAGAGAGAGAGAGAGAGAGAGAGAAAGAAAGAGAGTAGAGAGAGAGAGAGAGAGAGAACCAAAGAGAGATTGTAAGATAGTAGTACGGAGAGAACAGACGCATGGTATTGAAGACAGATGGAGATCGAGAAGGGAAACGTGGGAAAGGGAGAAAATATCAAAGTAATGGAAAAGTTGTAAGAAAAATCAATAAAGGTTTGGTTGGGTTGAGGGATACGAGAGAGAGAGAGAGTTTATAGACAGAGACAGAGAGAGAAAGGGGGAGAGAGAGCGAAAGAAACAGGAAAGGAAGTGGTGAAAAAAATATAAAGAGGGCAGGTGATTTTAACCTCATAATAAGGATGAGGTCAAGGGAGAGAGAGAGAGAGAGAGAAGGAAAAAGAGAGAGACAGAGAGAGAAACAGAGAGAAGGAGAGAAAGAGAGAGAGAAAGAGAGAGAGAGAGAGAGAGAGAGAGAGAGAGAGAATGCAGGATCGAGGCAAGTAGACAGTGAGGAAGAACTGTTTCAACACAGTTTAGGCAGCTGAAGGTACGTTGACGTTTGACGAGGGGTCCCGCTGGAGTTATGGTCGGCTCTCGGAGGGGTAATAGGTGGGTGCAGCTGGTACCTCTTGAACTAACCTCAGAATCCATTAGGGGTAGCTCAGGAATTGGGCACATGAATAAGATATAGACTTGTTGGGAGTAAAAAAATTACCAAAAAAAGTTAAAGAAAAGAAAGAATGCAAAAAGCGGGCGGATGTTATCAGAGCTGTTTCAAGATCTGAAACCTAAATTTTCTTTTTCTTTATTCCTACTTCTTCTTCTTCTTTCTTCTTTTTTTTCCTTCTTCTTCTTCTCTTTCTCCTCCTACTTCTTCTTCATCTACTATTTTCTTCTTCTTCTTCTCCTTTTGTTTCCTCGTGATCTTTTTCAGATCTTTCACGAAGACGTAAGCTATCAGAATTATATATTTTCGAGATAAGCCATGACAGAGATGACTTAAGACTTAAGTTATTAACATACTGGTTTTTGAGGTACAGTGTATTATTTCGTTCATGTCATTTTTTTAAAAATCTTAATGCTTTGTCTGAATCCATCATTAATTCAATCATCCAAAACAGAACATGAGAAATGATGAAGCCATATCGCTGCCCTGAATAAATTTCTCTGTAGCATGATTTGAAATCAGATGCATTCTTTTATTCGATGGCCCATATAATCAGAATCATTGACAATAACATTATCCGAGAAAAATCTGCTTCGTGCATTGATTTTTCATACTCGTGCACACGTTTCATTCTTGTGCATACAAATATCGGCAAAATACACTGGTTAAAAATCGGCCTCGAACAGTCACTGCTGTTTATATTACATATTCACTTTGATAAACCATGAGCGAAGTCACTGGAGAAGGCTATTGGATGTCAAATGTGTAGCGTTCTGGTTCAAAATGCCATAATTCCGCCTCTCCAAGCTCGAGCGACGAGCCTCTTTCCCGCCGAGCGACGCGGTAGGAGTGGGCGATTATCATGGTGCACGAGGCCTGCGTTGACAGGCGAAACGTGCTCGCACTTCGTTAGTACCTTCATTATCAATTTCAATTTGGCTTCATGAAAATCAAATTGAAAACCGAGAGATACTGATTCCGCAGTCGCGATCAACGAGTGGCGAGAGAGACGGAGGAAGAGAGAGATAGAGAGGGAGAGAGGAGGGACTTGTAAAACACTCTGTAGCATTCTAACTTAAAATGCCATAATTCCCCGTATTTCGATATATGGAAAAAGATAAAAACGCAGGCAAGAGGGTTTTCGCTTTGGGTAAACTTTGTTGGAGCAAAGCGTGAGCGGGAATTCGTTAGCCGTCTATTGACGTCGTTGCAGCCCGTTTAGTCGAATATTTATAGGTGTTACTTCGTATTTGCTTTCTGGCTTCAGCAAGATTGTCCATTTCTCGCATGCAGTCCCTTGGAAATATGTTTTTTAACAATTCATTTGAAATTCCGATATCTTATCTTCTTTACGCTACTTGGTTTTTCACAAGCACGTCTTTTGCTCCCTCGCTTTGTATTACCTTCTTTCCTTGTTTTGATTTGGAATACATTAATTGATTAATTTTCTGCTGACCCTGATGCTGTTAACTCCATTCTGTAGTAAACGTATTTAAAAGAATGGTAAAGTTTGATAAACATAGTGAGCTGCAGAGAGGTTACCGAACTAATACAATAGCAATCATTCTTACCACCTCCACCAACTAATGTAGGTTGATTAGTATATATTAATTGTAGTTTGTAAATATGATACTTGATTGAATGTACTATTGTCTGAGAATCGCCTTGTTTTTGTAAAGCGCTTAGAAACATATTGTATTAAGCGCTCTAGAAATACAATGTATTATTATTATTATTATACATTGTATATGATCACTAACATTTCAAACATAGCCCAGGGTTGTTTTTTATGTAGGAGAGGTGTACATTCGACTTCCCTTTAACAAAATACAAAGGGTTCCTTGTTTCCAAATATCATGAAATAAATCTTTCTTTTTCTTTCTTTTTTAATTGATTCTTGAAACTTCAACACTTAACAAAATTAAGACATTAAATAAGTATATCTTGTTTGTTTTCAAAGAGCTTCAGAAAATAATTGTATTTGTATTAACTGGATTATTTTTCTCTGTTGAAGAGGTGAAGCAGCCTGGAGAAGTTGAACTATCCATAATCAATCATTCCCTTAAACTTTTAAAGCCCCACTGCACTACTTATAGCTACTTGCGCCCTCTATATAGCAAACAATGCCTAAGCGGTGACCGTTGGTCCCCCATGGTCCCCTTTTTCTTATGTTAATTGAGAGCTGATTTGATGAGATAACCACCTGTCAGTGACCATGCAGGGAGATATAATCCCTCCTGGCCGAACTAGTGCAGATAGGCTTTAAATAGTCTTTGTGTTTATTTGTCATGATCACCATTGAGACCATGATCAATCGCAATCATTCTTACCACCACCACCAAACAGCATGTTCCGTGATCTCCAGGACACCTGCCTCTAATGTGACTAATCATCATGATTAATCATCAGCCTTGTCCCCATGGAGATCATCATCGTCGTCGTCGTCGTCATCGTTGTTGTCATCATCCTCTTCATCATGATCATCTCCATCATCAGCAGCATCTTCATTATCATCGTCTCTGTTATAATCGTTATGTAGAGATGTCGTGGTCTAAGTCGTTGGGGTGTCCCGCTGCGCCACTAATGTCCTTTGGGAAAATGTTACTCTACATTTGCCTCTCTCCACCCAGGTGTAGTTCCTTGAATGCTTGAGCGCATTATCATGGTAGCTTGGCTAAAGCCGGGGTAATGATATGATTGCAAGGCACTTCTTCTTCGTAACTATCATCGTCATGATCATCACCATCTTCACATCGTAATCATCCATCATCATCACCACCACAACCAACATCACCACTTACCATCATTCCACCATCATCAAAATCATCATGATCATCTTCAACTGAATCACTATTTTCATCAGCATCACTATCACCATCACTATCGTCAAATCATATGCATAAATATTTTAAGCGTCTTTATTCGCATACTTGTTTCTTAATGTTCACTGTCTATCTCTCTCTCTCCCTCCTTTTCTCTGTCTCTCTGTATCTGACTGCCAATTTTCTCCTTATCATCTCTCTCTCTCTCTCTCTCTCTCGATATCACTCTACCCTCATCTCACTATCTTTTCCCTTTTCGTAATCTCTCTCTCTCTCTCTCTCTCTCTCTCTCTCTCTCTCTCTATATATATATCCCTCTCTCTCCCCCTCTCTCTCTCTCTCTCTCTCTGTCTCCATCTCATCTCCATTGCATTCTGCCTTTCTCCATTACCCAGCCCTACAAACACCCTTCCAAGCTCGAATTTAACAAAAAACGCCCACTTACACTTCCCTCCTAAACTCCCTAATTTGCCGTGCAGTTACAAAAACACTTTGGAGATGAAACAATGTACACTTCAGCACAAGGGTCCCCCGCCGAACCTCTCGCGTGAATACGCCATCAATCTCTGTAGCTCCTGGCCAGAAACCGGATACCCCCACCATACTTGCAATATTTTTCTCCACTCGTGTTTTGATAGTCTTTATCATTTCGTCCCGTTTCCTTTTGCTCGTATTTTTGTCTCCCATTAAAAAAAAAATACATGAACTGTCCTGCTTTAAACCCCTCGTCATATTTTGATCGCATCCCATCGACATCTGTAGTGGGGTAATTTGTGCAAGCATCTTCTCCCATCGAGTAAGAAGTCAGGTAATTAATTTCGCCCGGAGCGCATCAATTACTCCACCCGTCTTTCCTTGTTTTCACCTCAGTAAACTTAAACGGCCAAGCTCTATCATCTTTCCATCGCGAGCATCCTTCGAACCTCAATGAAAGAAAGGAAAAGGTAAGAGTATTTTGGTACAGTTATATCTAGTCCCGTGCCCCAATTCCCAGCTTCAATTTTCGACAATACAAGAAGGTTTCCTTCGGAAAAATTGATCGTTCGAGGCTGCACGTGCCACGTATCTGCGGTGGTTTGATAAATTTTCTTTTATATGATACGGACTAATAGCATGGGAAATGAAATAGCGCCGACCGGTGGGACAAGAAATCTGAAGCTGCCATTAAGTGTCTGATTTTGACGAGTATATCTTTTGGGAGGCCTACAATTCTGTCTAATCCCACTTTCCCAGTGCTCTGACTCCCGATTTCAGCTCCTACACTAACAATTAGGTTGTTTCACATTCATAAAATGAGAGTCTTCGAAGGCTGCTCGTATCTGACATGTCTATATTGGTTTCAAATTAAGGAGTGTAGTTTGTAAATTACAGACTTATCATTTAAGTCAGTAAGCACAAAGCTAATGGGGATAAAAATGATAGATGAGACCGCTACTAAGTGTCTGGTTAAATACGAAGGTACATATTCATAAAAACTTACTGAGCTAGTTGTCAACTAATTACTTAGACTATAATACATAAATAGTTGAATACTCTCCTTAAGTAAGTTTTAAGAATATGAGCCTAGTTGTACGCGAGACGTTATTCGCTTGCGTTATTACCTGCGCTAATTAAACCAGTGAAGGCAGTTAATGCATACGCCAATAATTCAGAGCATTGTTTACACTGTCCATTTTTGCAATCACCCCATGTACACTATCACTTTAACATAGCGCGTCAAAGACAGTGTCAGTCGCTGACGCAGTGCTACGTCAGAAAAGTGATACCTCATGTACAACGAACTTGTACTGTAGATCGTATACTTTTCAAGGGAGTTTGAAAGAAAGTCTTTGAACACCGCCCATTCTCTGTTTTTGACCCTTCACAAGTCTGTCAAATTGATTTTTAGAGAAGAAAATGAATCGTGAAGAAATGCATTGATTATATAACAACGTCTCAATTGGAGACTAGAATTTTAATTGTGAGCATCGAGTCAAAAATACTGCAAACATGATAAATTTGCATCTTCCACATGCTCCACATAAATAACTCATTGTTATATTACAAATCCAACCAATTTATCATCTATATAACATCATATTAAAACAAACAACAGGTGGTCTTACATAGTTCGATTTATGTTCGATAATGCTCAAACGAAATCGAATGAAACAAATCGTAATTCGGATTGAATTCCGCTATAAATTTTTACACATTTTGAAGTTTCAAGAAACATGTAAGAACGAGTATTCTGGCTTTTTACCATAAATAAATACAATCATTGCGTAGATTTCCAAATGCACAGCCATTCAGCAAAAAGAAAATTCATAGTTTTTTCGGCTTTATGTACACATAGTCGTTCGTATTCACAGTATCAATATACATTTTAGAAATTATGCAATTGTTTTCGAAGGGAATCACCACGATAACTTCAAAGGTATTATAAATCAACTTTTAAACTTGATCAGTTGAAAGCATATCAAAGAGGTATTCAGTTTCGAATATCAATTTCACCTAAAGGCCTGTTATGACAGGAAACCCCAATATTTCTTTTTTTCTTCTTTAGTAACTTCTGGTTCGAATACATTTCATTTCACTTAGGAATTCGAGACAATATCCTCTCCGGTGCAAACCCAATACAGGTGGTACTCCTTGCGTGTATCAATAAACACATGCGGCACTCGTAGGGTAAAGGGCTCTTTTAAAAATTATATTGGCAACAAAACGCTATACACAATTTTAGACATAACTCAGCCTATTTTCAGATAAAGATAATAAAGAAACGTATGATCAGCCTGGCAGAAAAATGAAAAACATACGACTTATTATTATGTATTTCAGCCTCTTAGGAGTAGAATCACATAAATATATAATTTCGTATGCACTACTACCCTCAGGAAGATAAAACAAACTGTAGAAAGTATAATACATAAATTAATAAAAATCACATAAAGGTGATGAAAGCCTCAAGTGCTACTCTAGACAATAATATTTTCTTACACGTGTATTTGAATGAAAAGGAACAATATTTTTCAAGTTTAAATTCAGCAATTACTCATATTATTCAACTATTTCAACTAAAACTATTTAAGATTTGTCTTACAGTCAATTGCGATAATTAAGTTATTGTAAGCATTATGCGGTAGGAGATTAATGAGAAGAAAAAAATGCTTGGTCTTGTATGCGATACGAAAAGTGTTTTTTTGTTAACAATTATTTTCGATAGTAATTATTGTAATGGAAACAATAGCACTGATTATCAGTCAAGTCAATCTAGTTCATTTTCCGATGTCATGCCTTGAAACTTTTCACGAGAAAAATAAATTTGATGACATCATAAAATTATTGAAATAGAATGACATCTAATATGGTGTAAAAGTGTAAACAGTTTTGGGCAGGAACCAGGTCGCAACATTTTGCACTCAAGTTTGATGTAATTGTACTCAATGAGGGCATTCACAAACATTTACGACTAATGACTTGCAATTTCTGACATATTTATGTTTTGGCACGTTTCAAAGACACATTTACAAAGACGGCACAGCAAATCATCGTATTCCATGACGTCACAATCGATGAGGTCAGAACATGTTTCGATTGGTGTATGCCGACAAAAAACAACTCTGGAATGTATCTGTTTGGGCGCTGTAAACATGAGAAACATAAAGTCTTGGCTTTCATCTTTTAATAAAGTTTAGAAAGTTCACTCTGTTCTCAATCTGAATCAACGTTGCTCGTGACCGAAAGGTCCGCGATGGCACCTGGACTCTTTTCCGAATCACTTCCGGTGCTTCCGGCCGGAGCTCTGGTGCTGTGGAGGCTCGGATACTGCGTGCAGTCTGGTGGACATGTCGGGTAGGGCGCAAAGACATATCGAGGATATCCCTCACTGGCCGCTGCAGCCAACTTTCCAGAGAGATTGAGCGGATGCATAGCTGGGAACACGAACCTGCCAGGCCCTGCTGCACCAACATGAAGGTCACTCAGACTGGAAGGTGCGAAGATTGAGGTCCGACCCAGGAGGGCGTCTGCTTGGAAAGGATTTGGCGGTCTGTGCGAGAAAAGAAGAGGGAGAGGCGCTGAGCTGGCAGGTGGGAGAGGGGTAAAGGCCGACTTCATGCCACCGACGCCTAGCTTGTCAGTGTGCATTGGGGTACGGAAAATCGAAGAACCCAGTCCTGGAATCGTGGGTAGTCCAGACGGGATATGAAACATCTCGTTCTGATCTTTCTCTGAAGAGTGCGCGTGGTCCGACCGCGAGGAGGCGCTGCCGTTGTTCTTTACGGACTCACCGGCGCTGAGGAAGTGCTCAATGGCTTTGACCAGGTCACCGCTGCACCCCTGCAGGACTAGCTCAAGGACGGCTTTGCGTTGGTGAGGGAACAACCTTGTCAGGATCTCTGTTTGTGACAGCCTTCCTGGACGGAATGGTGACACGAAGCTGGATGCCATGCCATTGAAGGTGTCCAAAGGTCCAGAGATCTTTGCCTTCTTCTTGGGTTCTTCATCATCTTCGTTGGGTTTCTCAGAGGGTTCCGGTGGTTCGTGTTTCTCGACGATCTTCTTTGGCGGCTCTGGGACACTTGTTGTAGGAGACTCACGTTCGATGTCTTCCTTTAGTTCCTTAAGCGCTTCTGTCTTCTCGTGTTCTGTAGATAAATTACAATGAGAAAAGTATAGCAAGGGTTACAACGTCGTGTAGTTTATAAACAGGATGATCGCAGAAAGGACAAACATATACACACAAGGAAAAGTAGAAATCAAACTTTTCATTCCGGTGCAGTATGAAAATCATTTAGAAAAATAGCCTGCCTTTTCATCTAGCATGCTTTGACAGTGGTTTGATCATTCACGACACATGAATGGAATTGCAAAACCTCATGACCATAAATAGCAAACCATAGATAAAATATCAAAGAGACGAAACGAGTAGGAAAACTTCTTCATAATATTCTTAATGGTTGTGAGGCCGTTGATAAATGTTTAGGTGCACGTTATTAGAATGATAAAGTACCCACTTTAATGCGAACCTTCCAAAACAAACATAGAGCTATGTCGCCGTTTATGTAGACCAAAGAGAAAAATTACAATTACTCAATTAAGACATCTTTTAAAATCGCTTTTACGTCCCCTCGTGGGACCTAGGTTTTGTGTAATTAGCTGCTTCACTTCAAATTTGATCGATAATCTATTTACCAAAGACAGAAGGCACAGGAGAAGACAAATTGTGAAACACGTCCTATTAAGATCGATGATGTTCAAAAGTGTCATATTTACTCGTTACTATTTGGTCTCTATTATACAGCCACACATGTTACTATGAACTATTTGTTGTATCGATTCGCACCGAGAATACATGGTTTCCTAAAGGAAATCTGAAAGTGCATAATCAATGGACCGAAGTGCATTACGCTCTGACAACAGATTTGCTACCAATCTGAACAAATTTGGATAAAGCCATCAGCGGCATTTGTTAGGGATGGGGAATCAATGATCGCACAAAGATGAAGAGCAGCTCGAAATAGTGTGTCGGGAATGGATTTTTTTTTTCGACATTTCTTTCATTTTGTGGCCATGTTGCAGTTGGAAGCTAACGTTTATTTTCCCAGCTAGGGTAAACAATCGATCGTTCAATGTAGGGTCAGGGAAGGATGGCTAGGTTGTTAATACCCGACTAAACGATTGGTATAGACCCGATGACAAATGGAGAGTAGATGCCTGTCTCAACTATCGAGAAGTCATGGGAAACACTGTGCATGGTACAATTCCTGCATGGCCACTGCCACGAGTATAAGCAAATCTAGAGTGATACCTTTACCAGTTTGCTCCTTAACTTTCTAGATTCAATTGTTCAAAATTCACGTTATGTTATGAGAATCTTACGTGCTATGACTGAGAACAGTAAAATTCTTAGCCGATCATACCAATATCAAGTTGTCGCTAATAGTTGGCCTACTTGGTAAAAGTCCTATCGATTTATTCCTTATCTTTCTAGATTTCATTGTTTGTCCATAATTATAAAAATGTGTTTTATCACTGTCGATACGTGGCCCTTTGGTCGAACAGTTCTTTAACTTGAAAGGGCACTTTTGCATGTAAAAAAGATATCATTAAGTCCCTTCTTACTATGATATAGCAGGAGGTATTTTGTATTATTTTATTTTTCTAAACTGATGCTGTTAAAGCGTTTAAACCAGAGCCATCCATACAGAGTTTGGTCAACGCAGTCGGACACAAAGTGGCAAAAGTTGCTTTGGTGCATGGACTAGCACAGTTAAATTAAGGGCGCTGGTCTGAACGCTGTTCCAACGTTGGAACAAAACTAATTTCGAACAACAATATAGCAAATACACATTTCTGCTAGGGTCGCTTTCAGATATCAATGCAAACAATTTCTTTCGATCCTTATTTATCACTTAAATATTGATCAGGATTACACAGAACTCGGAGAGTAACAGGTCTGGAACTGCAACCATCGGACAATTAAGATTAGGTAATGCATAACAGTTTCAGCGTAACATCTACATCGTTTTTATTAATTCTCAATTGACATCACACTGAGTTGGCATCATTCTTATTTCATTCGTAATTATGTAAGCGATTATCCTTTGAAATGCATTGATAAGTGGTTTTTTTTAATGACATTGCTAACGGTCGCACTTTTCGGGTGCAAAGCGAGACGCAGATGCCTTAGCCCGTATGCTTGGTATGAGTGAACACGAAAATCTTTTAGACATTGATCGCAGAACGTTCGAGTTTCAACCTCATGGTTTGAATGCACTGGCCTAAAAGTACATGCTGTTATATAGAACCAAAAAGAGTTAAATAATGTATTATCACCCCCCGATTTCCTTTCTCTTTCTTCTTGTAGTGCTCCCATTGTGAAACACACTGTGCGGGACCATTAATATCAAAATTCGCCAACAGAAAACCTTTTTGGGAAAACCAAAGGTACAATTAATTTCTGAAGCACTTCTTCGAAACATGAGGCTATTTCTACAGGTAAGTCATCCCATACTGTTTAGAAGAATCAATAAGATTTATGTAATGAAATCAGTTTCGAATGAGCCTTTCATAATTATGATGCCAGCAGGGCTAATACAAGCTGTAACAGAACATTCATACAAACGAATGTTATGTATCTAAAAGAATCTTCAGCGCAGTAGGGCAGGGTAAAAATGTATAAGTATTAACTAAGAAATATCATTGATATCTCATTATGAGTTGACATTTTGAATATCATACTTATGGAATAATTGATACATGCCAATCAATATGTCTTCGACTATGGGTGGGCTATGTTTCAAGTCTTTTGTTCTGTTTACTTTTTGTACATCTAAACGCCAATATTTGTGATGGACGCATGGAACGCATATGAAGCTCATTAAACGCCAATTTTGGCCTTGGACATGAATGTTTGGGGCCCTTTATTTAAACAAGAACTACTACTCTGCTTTGTTCCTCTGCTACAAAACCATTTTATGAAAATAGCCATGATTGAATAAAATGTGTTGATATGCAGCAAACATTCATGTATGCTGCACCTTTCCTCCTTAGGCACACTCCTCATATAGCAATTACTAATATCAGTCTAGCTATATTTGATATTTGATTTACCTTTCGAGATTCTGTCCTTGAAACAGTGTTGTAGTACAGAATACAAAAAAAGTAAGGTGAAACTAAAAAAAAATATCGAGGCAGGGTTTTTTTTTGGGGGGGGGGTTGAGATTTGACATCAAATATGTGCAGACGACATATCGCCTTACCACAACGTTTGCACTGTACGGTCTCATGATAGGTATCTCTAAAAGTCCTAATCCTAATTGTATTGTTTTGTTGCTATGTTAAGCGATGATACGATCCCAATCGTTTGTTTGCACGGGAGGCGATCGTTGCGTGAGATTTGAGCGATTTACTCACTTCATTACGAGCCTCAACTGGTGATATCATACCTCAAGAGTGACATACCAAAAATTGGCATATTTTGTCCCTGATATTTCAACAAGTTGGGGCTTAAAAACACACAAACGAACATGCTCTTTTGATCGTCATTTGACCAGGCGTGCTACACCTTTTAAACACTGCCAGTTTGTTTTGGCGCGTAACCTGAAAGAAACACACAGAAAATTATCGTCTGCATTTTTTTTGTTGCTTCTCTTCTCCCTTTCTGTCTCTCTCTTCTCTCTCTCTCTTTCTCTCTCTCTCTCTCTCTCTCTCTCTCTTTCTCCCTCTTTCTCTCTCTCTCTTTCTCTCTCTTGGCGTGCAATGCGAATTATCTACTCAAGGAGGCGCTCGTGTGTATATACATGCTCGACACACTGTCGTTTCTTTTAAGTGGAATTGTTAGAACTAACTTAAGCAAACAGTCGGGACTGGGTAACACCCCAATTGCGAACCATTCTTTTCCAAAACTAATATTGGCTTTGTTTGAGGTCTTAACAAAACCGACCCAAAACGGATCGTGCATTCAGCGAGGAGAGAAAGGGGAAGAAAGGGAGGAAAGGGCCGTGTCATTTTGAAGTAAATGGCTGGAGATGCAAATGAGGAATCAATTGGGCATAAAATATCATTTCGGTTTTGGTTCTGTTCTTTGTGTACATGGTGATCTGTTCTTAAGAAAGGAAAACGGTGTTGGTTCATTACAAGATGATTTTCAGCTTACACTGTACTGCGTCTTAGCACGTATACGTGACTTTAGTCCACGTATTAGCAAATATAGAAATTCGTGTTAAACTAGGATGATTTCTGATTCGTCATGTCTGATTGTCATGACACGCAGTCATATACTAAAAACAATTCCCCAGAGAAAATGATTGGTCAACGGCATATAGTAGGGCCCTAATTGATAGATCTCATCATGTAGACAGCTTTTGTTTTCTATAGTTTATGGAGCTGCTCAACCAAAAGTTGTCATTAACACAAGAGGTGTTGTGCACGTGTTGGAAAACTGTCATATTTACTGACGAAATCTCAAATTCATCAACTTAAATATATGCACCCCCCCCCCTCCCTCTCTCTCTCTCTCTCTCTCTCTCTCTCTCTCTCTCTCTCTCTCTCTCTCTCTCTTCATTGGTTATGCCTTACTCTACTTCCCTTTTTTTCATCACCAAACCAAATTTGGATAGATTTTTTTTTTTAATATAAAAAGAGCAAGGTTTTGACATCCGTTTCAAAATAACATTACAGAATACCAATGCTTTGGCTTTATGGAATTTTTCTTCATAAAATAATCGTATTTTCCTGATGAAATGTGGAAGAGATACGCATATATCACTTTAACTAGGACGAGTATATGCTCTCCAACGATATCATGAAACGGAGAAAACAATAAAACTGTTAATGATACGGGAGACACTTCAGAACTTCAACTGACGTTCACAAACCATCTTTGCCGATGGAGATCTAACGGGGAGGTTGAGTAACAAAACCAACAGCGAGACATTATTATATGTCTTCAGTATTCATGGGAGAAAAATATTGTCATCTCTTGAAATGACATCCGCGATGAGACGAAACAAAACGACGGAGATACTTCAGCTCTAAATGTTAGCCAATTGCACGCGAAACAACATCGCCACTTTTGCGACCCACTTCCTGTAAGTCGATACGAAACTGCAACTCGAACACAATCGGAACATCCACACCATCGCCACCACCACCATCATCATCATCCATCATCCATCATCTTCTTCTCCATCTTCATCATCAATACCACCAACTTCTCCTACAAGACCAGAGGAAATGTCTTCGATATGATATACTTATATCACATTTTCGAGGCGATTTGGTTGTCGAAAGCTCTCTCTATATATATATATATATAGCTCTCTCTCTCTCTCTTTCGCTTGCCTCTCTTCGTATAACATGAACCACTTTGGAAACATTTCGGAGCTCGGAATTGCCAGCGATCAACGGATCGGATTCCTAGGATGAGGGTAACGCTTACCCACACCAAGCTCCAGGTAACATCTTTAGTAGAGTATCGAGTGCACCCTCTCAATCTTGGCCTTCCATCCATCGCTTTGCTAGCTCCGTCAATCTTATTCATAGCTTTGGCAAAACGACGCAGCGATGGCAGAGAAGAGAAAGAGAGCCCCATCGTAATTTGCCTTTGCCCTTGCTTCCATTCCTTCTAATGGCTGACTACGTACGTGCTCGAGTACATCCAGGACTGCAGGTCTGTTAGACTTCAAAATGTGATAAAATAGCAGATCGGAATCCGCATCCGCTCCGAGCTCTTCTTTCTTTTTAGAAAGCTGGATTCGTGCTCGAGTGCCGTTTGATATTTTTGGCGAGTATTTCATTACATTTGCCCCAATCTTCACATTCAATCTAAAGTGAAACTGAATCGTTGAAAGTGAAACAATGCGATAAATGCCATGAAAGAAAGGCAACAACTCTAATACTCCAATATTGCTCTTTTTAAACTTTTTTCTCCTCCTCCGAGAGAGAACTCTTGCACGTGCCAATATCCCGAAAGTCTTGAACCGTCGTGCATCAGCATCCACTTTTCTGTCAATTTTGTAAACTCAGGATTTTAATGCGTTTCCATCGGTTTCTAGCTTTATCTAGCTTTAGCTTTATTTTATCCTAGTCAACCTGTTCACAAGATTATCTGAAGCAGTCTTTGTGATTGAATGGTGAAGTTTTTTCTTGAAATTACACTGAAAGATAAATTATACTGAAATATAAATATCACAAGTTATAGAATTGCTTTATATCGTATTATTTTGTTGTTGCTGTGAAATCGTGATAACCTTTTGAAACAACTTGATCAGTATTGTGTGAAACTTTCTCTCTCTCTCTCTCCTCCCCCCTCTCTCTCTCTCTCTCTCTCTGTCTCTGTCTCTCTCTCTCTATCTCTCTATCTCACTCCCTCTATCTCTCTCTTTCTCTCTCTCTCTCTCTCTTTCTCTCTCTTTCTCTCTCTCTTTCTAGCCGTTCCTGTCACGGCATTCGATTATCTGGGTGACGAGAGAACATCCGTTCACATTAAGGCGCAACTTGTCCCTGAAATCACTCAAAAATCAGGAGTACTTTTCCCAGTGAACTTTTTAATAAAAATAATTGGTAACTGTTTTTATTTTTAACTTGCAAAACTGATCTTGTACATCATCAAAAACTGATTCATGGACAGTAACACAAGCACGAACACAAGCACACATTTTTTTTTGGATGTCCTTTAACGCGATCGCAACTATTTTCGATAAATATCAACTCCTGGGCAATTTGTACATCCAATAAAAATCATGTTTCGATTAATTAAAACGTCATTGTCATGTTTGCATATTTCAAAAAGGTGACGTATAAGGCTACTAAAATTGCCTGAGATTTGTTTTAAGTAGATGCGATCGTGTTCTTTATAATTAATATTTCAAACACTCACAAAATTTTTGTTTTCAAAACTATCCCGCTACTTCCTTCAAGTGCGAATGGTCTGTCCTGTTGCCGCAAACAACCGAATAAAATGCACGGCATCAAATGATAACCAACGATTGTTGACTTGGAAACAAGGTTTCAGGTTTGCTTCATTATAAGATCTTTAAGAGTCTCTCACAGCCAGGTTGTATCATCCTGTCAAGGGCACTATCATGTTACTACTTATTTAGGGAAGCTCTCGTATAATTGTGGTCCTTACCGTGCATACCGTGTCTCCTTGAGGATGGTCGTTATGCATACAGCGAAGGGATGATGATTATGGATGATGCGACGGATAGGAAAATTGTATCATGTATAGAGTGACGATCTCAGTGATACTTTGGCAATTGAATAGCCTGTCAGATGAAAAACACTGCTGTTGCCCCCAAATACATCGCCCTTCCGTCGATTTCTATCAAGTCGTATCACTTTACCGTGCCGTGTCCATGTACAGTGATTTCACCGAAGTGATTTTCCATTAATTAATTGGTTCACCAGCTCATTCCCTTTTTATCTAAATCCACAACAATTAACACCATAGCTTCTTCATTGATTCCACCACTGTGAACTAAAAAGCTTCCCGTCGTCAATATGTTTCAGGGTCTCTATAGGTTTTGCTATACAAAATATTTTCCAAAATATATTACACTATTATGTGCTCTTGTGTTGATATTTTATTTTATATTGGTTCTACGGCAAACTAACCACTCGAACTTCACCAGACAAGCACTTTTTTGTTTTAGGGGGTAGCATTAAACAGTTATCGCTTTTGGGTATAGGTGCCTTGATGGCTGGTTGTCCGGTGACGGGTCTACTTAGTCTTGTCCTCGTAGGTTATTGTCTGATATGGATACATTGGGATTGCTGTCCTGGGTATATAGACCTCCTTGTAGTCAAAGATATGGCTCGAATTACGATTGGGTTTGAAGTTGGGCTAGGACTAGGTTCATGTTAGAATAGGTTTAGCTGTATAGTACTTGGCTCAGGGTTAAATGCAGGAATTCAATTAATTTAAAAACTTCAGAGGAGAGCAGTAGTCTCTGAAGCACGCATATGTCTTACAACCTGAACAGGATGTGCACTCCTTGGATACAGAATGTACCTCATCTTGATCTACATATGCCCTATCAGCATGTACAGAAAGGAGAGTTGTGCGTCAGCAGACTACAGAGTACCCGGTGATCGTCTGCTTGCTGAATTTCTAATCCCACTTGTCGTCATTTTGGCGCGCTTTTTAAGATGAAACTGTATCTCTCTCAACTGGTGTGTGACCAAACTTCTGCGCAACCAATAAGACATGTCAAGTTGAAACTAGACCCCGAAGACGCTTTCCGAATATTAAATCTTTTCCTCGTCTTCGAGAAGCGCTTCGAAACGCACGTTGTTTTCTCTCCCAGCGCTGTGAAAAGACACGCAAGTTGCAATTGTATCTTGCGCACAAAAATCCATATTTTATACAGCAGAAACCGCACTGATGAATTTGCAGAAATTGCTCGAGTGGCTGTTGGAGTATTTTCTAACGGAAGGAATTTTTGTTGCTGTTGCCTCTTAAAGCAACTCCGAAGCGCTGCTATATCAGTGTTGCTTCTGTATAATGCGAGCCTTGAAAGTCATTGAGAGAATATTTTGGTCGATGTCGTTTGACCGTAAACGATGTAACCTCTTCTTGTTCAAACTAAGTTTATCTTTCAATTTTTTTCTTTTAATATGCACATTTGGGTCTTCCTATCTTCTAGTATTATCATCATATATACTCAAATTCTCGATTGTCAGTATTGGCGCATCCTGTATCACTACATCAAGCGCGGGAGGTGCCCAGATTGTTATTCACAACTTTGGAAGGCATTTCTTTCTTGTTTTCTTTTGGGTGAGACTGGTTAATCACAACTGGATCTCGTCTTATAATTATCCAAATCGATTTTAAGTTTGCAGTCTCCTATCTCTTATGTACATAGTTGCGATTGATATAAATCGCAAATGAGTTTCGATTATTGTCAACTCTTTATAAGACAAGGCCCTGGATTAATCCTTTCAAATCTAATTTTTATATGTAGATGTAACTTTCTACTGTAAATTAATTTCTTGACATATCCTTTCTAGTCATGATGGAGAAATGCACGCAGATTTATATTTGATCTTATTTGATATAAAAACACTTTCATTGTTCCTAGATTTAAATGATAGTGATTACACATGATACTTTTCGTGTTTAGCATTCCCGTTGTGTAAGGTGTTTTGCCGGGATCTGCGATGTATTTTGAATTTGAACATATGTTAAAGTTGTCATTTAGGATAACATAAAGTAATTTAGAAAAGCATAAAGATAGTTTACAAATCTGCCTTTCACTTTTACTGCATCCACCATCCTGTCTTATTATGTGTATTAACAGAAATATGTAAAATAAATTATAATCATACCAACACATATGGTCCGAATTCACAAAGGAGGTTTGTGGACATCATCATCATCATTAACTTATTTTAAGTAATCCATTTTAAGACTCTACTCAAAGCTATAGCTAACGACTATATACTTATAAGCCATTGTCCTACTCATGTGTCTAATGATAGGCATTTTATAGCTCTTCCATCATCATCATCATCATCACCATCACCATCATCACCATCATCACCATCATCATCATCATCATCATCACCATCACCATCATCGTCACCATTAACTTATTTTAAGTGATCCATATTAAGACTTTCCTTTAAGCTACATCTAACTGTTAAAAACGTACCGGCCATTGTCTCTCTATAATGTGTCTAATAATAGCCTAAGACCATGTTCTCCCTTCCCCGTCTTCTTCTTCATCATCATGATCATCTTCATCATCGTTGCTAGGAGCGATTTTGAGGTGATGGGGTATCATGGGACGTGCTTGACTCGTCCGCCCCGACTCATCTCACTCCATAACCTCTTGATGACTATTTGCCGCCCCATCCCGCCTGTTTCCAGCCAATTTCTAGCCGAAGGGTACGTGAGTCAGCACAACACGAGGACTCTTTGGTGGTAGGCGCGGGGTAAACGCCATCCGACGTGCCCCTCCCCACAGTTCCCGAAAGAACCCTACGCGTAAACGCACTAGCTCCCCAAGCCCCTTCAAAGCACACAGGGCGCCTCCCCAAGACCCTTATGCATTTATTCAACAACCCGCCCTTTCAAAAACTACTGCGTGTGTGTGTGTTAAGTCTACCAGAAACTAGTAACAATACATATAGATATTAGGTCAATGACGTAATTATGAATGGTTACCTAAACTTGAGGTATTATTAAATGTAATGTTATATATAACGTGGAATTAACACCATCCCAGTCAATATTTATACACATAAGTACGTTCATAAACGCTCAACTAACCTAAAAAAAGAACATCTTTTGAATTTCCAATATACGGGCAAACGCTAAACCTAAGTATATATAGTGGGTAGCATGGTCAAAGGACTGCCCCTCCGATTGTTTTGAACATCCTTTTTGCGGATTTATTTAAATAAATATATAAATGAATGAAACAATCACTACAAGGATTGATGAAGATTTACGATCAACTTTTGAAACCTTTTAAAGACTTCATTATCTCAGGTCGATGATTGGTTTCATTTGGAATAGGTCAACGAGTGCACTTTTAAGTCACACATTTTTGGAGTGGAATTGACAGTTGAGTCACGCGCGGATACTGTCGATGACTTGTCGAGGGATTTTAGAAAACAAAAAATCAGAATGGGGGTTACTCCGTCCTCTGGTATATACCATGGTATACTGTCCAGGGTTAACGGCACTTTCAAATGTTCCGACACCATTACTCCCTACCGGCAACCCGCCCCCACTTCTTACTTTCGACGTTTTGATTATTCTTTTGTAATTATTAGTAAGTATCAGACAATCTCAAATAGTATATTTGCCTATCCTTTTGTAATGGTATATTGATTAACAGTATATTTGAGGAATTTGCAATAATTCATATGTACTTGCTTCTCATTCTGAAAGGGTATATGTCGATTATTTGCATAATTTATTATTTCCAATGACTTCTTTGTAACCTATTTCGATATATTATACGTATATATATTGTTGTTGTTGTTGTTGTTTTGGTATGTACTTGTGTATCAGAAATAATCACGAATTGTTTATTCCATTTCGATAAATATGAATTGAATCGCATTGAATTCAATTCAATTTAATTGCATGGGCTGAATCATGACCATACATACACAATATGCTAGGGGATTGACGTCTATTGCCCGAATTTTTATTAACTTTCCCACTTACTAAATTTTGCGACAGAACAAAGTGAAATGCTTATTCCTCACAAAAGTATACTAGACAAGATTTTTTTTTTAAAGATTACAATCATATAGACCACCAAGCTGCTCCAATATGAGGAGATGGTTGTCAAATGTAGGTCATACCAAAAAATTGTGGGGATGCAGCCCCCGTTGTTGCCTTGTTTATGCATGGGTTGTTGATTTACGAGTCGTGTGCCCTGGTGTTGTAGCCAAACAAAGAACTTGGCAGATTGAATAAAAGACTCCATTTTAAAGAATGAATTATAAAGTATAATGTTTTAGATCTCGGAAAATCGGAGATCTCGTACAGGGTGACGAAATTGTAAAATCTAAGAAGACCTCGTTATTGATAAAAGGAGAAAATAAATTCATCATGGTGATAACATTTCGTGAAAAGATGTTTAGAAGAAAAAAATAAGGCTATAAAAATTCAATACAGATTGCATAATGAAATAAAAAATGAAATATACAAGGAAAATATCACCGATAATATTTTTGATGTTAAAATTATTAGAACAGGCCTCCACAAAAAAAAAATTCACGCTAAGTAATAAGGGGAGATTCTATACTCCGGTACTAATGTTTATATTTGATCTATACGATCTTTTGTTTTTGCCTTTGTGTTATTCTTTACTGAAAGGAAATTAAAATTAGATTAATAATTCAGTTGGAAATGTTACAGGAAAGTACCCCCAAACAAAATCAATTTCACTTTAGAAACGTACCTACGTTAAACATAAATGTTCATATTTGTATACGCTCGAAAATTGTATACACTGAAATATTGAGTCATTATCATTCTTGCTGTATTTAATTAAGATGGCACAGGTTTTATATCAACCCACTCGAAAAATAAAGTTCGATCGTAAAAAATTGGTTATATGTAATCCTAAAACTGATAGCTAATTTGAAAAGAGTGTGTATTAATGTGTTCATTTTGTTGGGATCTCAATTTAATGAAACAAAAAGGCTATAATCTAATAGATTCTATGTTTTATGGTAACAAAACTTCTCAATGATTGGCCGAACAAACTCTTCATAAAACCGCCAATGCTTGGGATGACGAAATATAGGATAAAAGAATTTGAATGTAGGAAATATGACAACACCGTGTAAATTTGGAGTACACCCCCTTCAGTAGGCAAAAGCCCGTGTAATTGATTCTGCTTACAGATGAGAAGGCGGGGAGTTTGGGTGTAACATCGCCGGCGCGGCAGGCGTGCGTGTGCCCTGCCGTGCCGCTCCAAAGGACATTCATGCACGTGCAGAAATGCGATACAACGAACGTAGCCGCCAATGAGAGGCATTTTTGTCAGGGGTTCGGGCGTGGGAAACGAACGTTTGTTATCCGTATGCTGGCTCAATGCAGCTCCCTTAGGTGGCCTATTCTTGCATTGTTGAACGCTTACAAAATACATGTCAATTTTTGTCTTCATTTTGTTATAATCATCGACTTGGAAACCTTTTCAGATCGAGGGCATATTGAGTTCAATTCTTTTGCTTTCCCCCTTCTTCTCCCGCCAAGCTTGGACAGTGAGAAGTTGATACATATACATGTCGCACCGGGATTATTCGAGTGAATGTTAGGATATTAGGCACAAATTTATGATTGACGTTTCGTCACAAAACAGTATAATTCAACACTATTGATTTTTTTTTTTCCGTCCAAGATTTACTGTTGATTATAGATTGAATATATTTCTAGTGCTCGACTGCGAAAGCTTATTTGTTTAGTATACAATACAAAATGGTACGTTTTGATAAAGTATATATCTCTATAAACTCATCCTAAGAAAACAAGGACTCTCAAAATCCATGTTTGCAAGGTACACGTTTATTTTTTCTATGGTAGAGAGGGTATCCATAATCTTGATAGTTATTTGAGTGATGAAGGATTAGACAAAAATTATGTTTAACATGACAACATTTTCCCCAACGTTTTCCATAGCTATGGTACTGGACATATTTACAAGGTGCTCAGTAATTATCAAAGAATTCTCTCTCGTTCCGAACCGAGTTGCCTGCAAGTAATGTAGTGATTAAAAGGTAATTTTTCATTTTCGATTCGAAAACAATATCATGCCCTGGATATTCTATCAATCTGAACAAAATACACCAGTCGTTAACGGAAGAATACATTCCTCCAACTTCGGCATATTGATAACAATTTGATATTTTCGAAAGAGATGATATTAGTTTGAAATAATTTAGAATCATAGTCGTACTGTGTAAGAATGTATAATATTAATTTCTAATTTGAGCCCCCCCCCCCTCCCCAGTTTAAATAGAAAGTACTCGGAATATAATTATATTATAAATGAAATATTTTCAAATGATTATACAAAATGACTTTCAGGGGAGTCACCTCTTATCAGTATTGGGGTAAGCAATGGAGCTTTGTTTTCGTTTGTTTTTTCTTCATGTTTTTGGCAGAGAGTGAGAGAGAGAGAGAGAGAGAGATAGCGATGCGGAGTCATCTACACTGAGATGTGATTAAGGTCTTCTTGATTCGAGAGTGTAGAGAGACTGGAAGATAACGCGAGATAACGCGAGATGGGTAGAATGACGTGATAATTAGATGAGGTAAAGAGTGACGTCATAATAAAAGAAACAGAGCCCCTTAACACAAAGCCTAGCAATTTATCGTAGGATAATTTGTGCGATTGATTGCACATAGTGATCAATGCAATAAATCGCAAAAATCAATCGTATGATTAGTGGTAAGCTATGTATCAAGGGGCCCAGAACTGAGGAGGAGGAGAAGGAGGAAGAGGAGAAGGAGGAGAAGGAGAAGGAGGAGGAGGAGGAGGGAATAAAGAGGAGAAGGAGGAGGACATGCCCCAGGAGGATTAAAGTAAGTAGGGGCTATGGGCAGGGACTTTATAAGACGAACTTTCATAAGAGGGTACAATGGAATAAGGAGACAATTTTTGTGTAATGTATGTCCCAGTGTTTTCTGGGTTCTTTTAAAGTAATTACTCTCATTTGTCCTCATTTTAAGAAAATACAATAATTTGAATTCATAATTGAAAGATAAATTGTTGATGTGACTATACAAGGCTCATATTTCAACAAGTTAGGTTTGTTTCTCCCCCAAAAAAAAAAATCAAAGTTATACATTGCCCAAAGGAGAGAAAAGGAACTCAAAGTACATGCGTACTTTATTTTTCATTATTCCCACCAGCGATGAGACACGGTACCGCCTCATCGTCTAAGGTGTAAATGCACTTTTGAGCTAGACAGACGACCCAATCGTTTCCCGCGGTTCCCAAATCTGCCACAAATCCTTGTGAAATAAACACAGCGAGCGGCAAGAATTGGGCGCGGAAACATTCACCCCCGTTATAAAAGCCGTTATTTGGCCAGCGAAAATCGGCAGGTAAAATATCACTTCCCATCCCATGTTGTTTCGTTTTTGTGTTAAAAGTGTCAAGTTCTAAGCGAGGTAAAGACTGAAGAATCGGTATTTATTTTCTTAGTCGACAAATCTGACGTGGATTTGCAGACGAACGTCATTATTCATGTCAACTATACGCTCGGAAGGAAATGTTTGTATAATTGGTGACATAGCAAAAAGGGATTCGAGGAAAATGTAAATGGAAGAAATGAACCAGAGTTAAAAGAGGTAAAATATTTGACGAAAAATGTGTTAACCCGGCGTTTGATCTCCAAATATGGATTTATGTATGTATAAAGATTATGTTTTTTTTCTAAATTGCTTTTTAAACATCTTCTTTCAGATATACATGTATAAAAGAAATATCTTCCTTTATATAATTACAGTACCAACTTTATTATTTTGAGGGTCATACTATAATTTTATTAATTGCATTCTCTCAAACTTTCAAGTTTTCTGAAAAAAGGTAATATATAGTCATTTGTCTTACAAAAATAATAATGTACAATAAAAATAAATTTTTCAAAAGCATCATATTGACAATGTCGATGAATATGCGCATTGATCACTTTTACCTACACATTTATTATACTTTTGAAGAAAAGAATGATATGATTTTCTCCCTTTTGTTTGAGGCAAAAAAGAGTAGGAATCAAAATTACAATACGCTCATTACCTACTTTTCCTTATCGAAAGGAATAAACTCGATACGGTTGATATGGTATAAAACTTGATTTAGTTAACCAATATGTTTGTTTATTCATTCCATGGAAGTAATGACAAGGACTTACCAAGTTATTCTTGTATTGTTAAAAAAAAAAGCAAAACTGTTTATATTTTCTTTCGACTATATACTAAACAAGGGCAACTCTTGAAATATTGATCATCATTGATAAATTAATCTCTCGTCATACTCTTGACGTTGAGGGAGACATTGACCCCCTGAAAACTTTGTATCGGCGGTATTGGATGTTCCGCTCGGTGACGTCACTACCGTACTGAATTTCAGAAAAGGTGTTAAGTGTGTTTTGCAGGAACCACGGTAGCGACCCTCAGACATTGTACAGACACAGTCTCTTGAACCCGTTAACATGGAGCGTGTATCGTCTTATATCTTTACCCCTCCCCGATCCAAACTCCGTCTGCGAGATAAATTTCTGATGGCTTAAAAGGTTTTCACGGTGAAACGCGCGTGTCAACAAGTGCAGACGATTCGTAACCCCACCTTAACCCTTCCAATATCGCGATGGTAATCTGCTAACGAGCAGACAATACGAACGCGCGAAGCGTCTAGCTGGGAACGGGTTAAGCGGATTTTAATGGCGATGCGGTCAGGAAGGTGGGGACCATGGGCGTGACGGAAAGGCACTTTCCGAACATCTTGTTCTGATGGTCACTCATTCTGAGCTTTGCATGTTAATTGCGGATTATCCAAGTGGTATTAGCGAGACGACGGACGGACAAGCCTCTCTCCCCATCCCCCTTCCTACCCCTTCGGGGACAGCCATGCCACCGCAGGATGGTAGACAGAGAGAAATGTGATACCACGGGTACCTTTCATGGTCAAGTGTACTGGACAGACTGCTGGCCACTGACCACAATCATTACCAATATTGGCACCCACGTCCGAGGGTGTTAACTGGGCACGAGCTGTTTCACCTTGACCGTTAAGAAAGAGTACAATCAAGATACCACACCCCTACACGTGCCCCCATACACCCCTTACCTCCTTGTCCTACTCACCTCCACCCCCTCGCTCATTAATTGATAAAACCCGAAGCATAATGTACGGGAAATATGAGAAAATGACGAGAGGAAACAAAGTTCAGCCACCAAGAATACACTTTCACATGCATCAAAGAAAGAAAAAAACGAAAAAGTAATATGTTAAGTTTAGGCTTAAACCATACCATTTTCTGCCAAATAAAGAACGAAGTTGAATCTCGTTAAGAAATTGTACAAATCAAGATACCCATACGCGTGCCCCCCCCCCCTCCTAATTCACCTCTTTACTCCTCCTCCTCCTCTTCCCTCTCCTCCTTCTTCCCCTTCTCCTCTTCCTCCTCATCCCCATCATCCTCCTCCTCGCCCATTAACTGATAAACTCTGAAGCATAAGTATAACAAATATGAGACAAAATGAAGAGTGAAACCAGTCAGTTATCAAGAAGACACTTTCAAATGCATTAATTAATTTTACGATAAGGTGAGGTTTAGGTTGACCCTTTTTCTTCCAAATGTAGAACGGAGCTGAATCTCTACTGCAAGCATCCAATTTCCCACCCACTTCTCCCATTCAAGTAATCCATTCTTGGTGAACCATAATATATGTAAATGAGAGGTTTCGTCTGTTTTGTGGTTTAAGAAAGGTTATCAACTGAACTTGTCCATCAAAAGTGTGCAAATACGAGTGTATTAAAACAGTTTTTGTTCTTTTCTAGATTCATGGTTTAAAAGAAATTCAAATCTCAAAGCTATCACGGTGGTTCGCATGGTTTGTCGACTGTCAAAGTTTCATCTCGGTACAAAGGTCACTATAATCTCCAGAAGCTTTATTGACATTTGAAGCCCCTCCTTTATTATATTCATAATATATATTTTTCTACAACTACAACTAAAAGAATCGATGTTAATTCAGTACAACCAACTACATTACAACGGTTTAAAAAGCTCTTTTTTCTTTTCATATTATTTTCGTTCTCCTCATTCTTCAATTTTCCTTTTTTGTTCATTCCACTTTTTCTCTTCTTATATTGTTATAAATTTTATTATTAATTGTATTATTATTATTATTATCATTCTCATTTTCGTTGTTGTTGTTGCTGTTAATAATATCATAATAATTATCATTACTATCACTACTACTACTACTACTACTACTACTACGAATACTGCTATCACTATTATTATCTAATATTATTATTATTATTATTATTATTATTATTATTATTATTATTATTATTATCATTATTATTAATATTATTATTATTATTATCTTTATAATTAATATCATCATCATCATCATCATCGTCGTCATTATTGTCATCAACATCATTATTGATATTTTTCATGATCATTTTCCTAAATGTCCCCATTCTTTCACATTCTTTCACAGTATTCTTGTGCTTCTATTGTTTTTGTTTTGTTTTTCTTATCCTCATCATGTTCTCTGTACGGTTCGTCCTTTGATGGCAAGGGACAAGGAATTGTCTTATTCCATGGAGTAAGGATGTGATCATCAATATATTTTTTATCTGTACCTAAATGTTTGTTTGGTGATTGTTTTACCTGACTGCTATTCATGTGTACGCTTGTAAGTAATCAACCAAGGGACAGACGGCTGTAAGTCCTCTCCGAGCAACTTGGTAATTAAGGATTAATACCTTACAAAATGGGCACGAGCACATTGACTTGGTTGAGAACCCGGGACCTTCCGGGTTACGATGCCCCTGCTCCACCACTGAGCCATCACGCCTCCTCCTATATAGCTAACATACAGAAATCAATGGTCTCTTTGAAATGATATTCATGTATATAGATTTATCATGTTTGCAAGTGTGTTTAGACACCGGGTTCATATTCAAGAACTTCGAGTAATATTTTATTCCAACTGTGATCTTTGCATCTTCCGCCCAAATGCCTAAATATTTCTTGCCTTGTTGGGTTTTTTGCAAATATTCAAATAAAGCTCCATCTGAATTCAATTAATTATTATTAAATGTAATGTAAAAAGATACGGGAAATATAAAGCCTCGTTTTTATATCAATAAGAGAAAAAAATGTAGGTATAAAAGGAGCAAATAGATTATTAACTTGTGCGTATTTTAATTTTGACCAGAGGTATGAATAAAAATGAATAAGCAGGATATGTTGAGAATAAAAGTACCAATCAAAGTAGTATGTAGATGACGCTCATATACATTCTAACTCTCAAATATTATTTATAATCTGGTATAGCTTATGACTTAAATCTACACACTAATAAAATAAATGGATGCAAACCAACTAACATCATATTTCTGGTGTTGCTTTGTTACTTATCAATTATTTAAAATCATTTTCTTGAAGTGTATAGTCCTTAGTAAAATGTTGTATACGCAAAGCGGGAATGAGCTATTGCAATTGAATTGAAAATGTCTAAAGGACTAGTAACAAATCTTTAGGGACATGTGATGATGAATAATGGTTCACAACATCTTGGAAGAAGATATACATGTATTTCTTAGGTAAGCATGGCATTAGTTCATATTAAGGGGTAGCCAAAATTAAAATATCATTACATCTGCGCCATTTTGTTTCTTTTTGTAGTTACAAGCCCATAATGATGGTATTTTTTAATATTCAGGCTTTGATTACTAGAAGGATGGTTCATTCCCTGCTGTATCTCTTTACATACTCGATCAAAAATCGTATCATGTTGATATCAAAGATACACATATACTTATCTAAGTTAATGATCTATACATTTATGATAGTGTTTATCATTAATATCATTAATATATATTATTAAAAAAGTAATGAGATTCTGATTGGAAGATTTGAAGCGTTACGTTATATCAAACCTAATGGTTTTTTTTGTTAATGAATAATCTTCTAATTTTTAAATTGTTCACTTGTAAAGTATTTTAATTCCTTATGCCGAAATGAATAATATTTCAATACAGTAATGTTGTTGTGTTAATGAATATAAACAATTTAAAAGTGATGAGAGAAAAGAAAGTGAATTATTTCCATCGTCAGATGTTTTAGTTCTTTAAGAATAACAAAACTCAAACAATTAAAAACAATTAATTACAGGAATAACTACATGGGGATTCTGACACGTTCTTCTTAGTGTTTTAAATTATATTTTATTTTATTTTATACCTTGTACATTGATTACATATTCAAATATAGTCAAAATATGTTGATGTCGATGAAATTAATAAATAGCAATGTCAGAAATAGCATTAAAGATTACAATAAAAGTGAAATTAATTCAAAATTTTGGACTTTTGATTTTAATTATCTGGTATATCCCATTTCAAATGTCTACGTAATAAAGTTTGTCGTGTAAATCAAGAGTAACAATTTATATTGCAACAGTACTTGTGAAGTATTAATATCTGTGATACTTTCTCGCTGAAGCAGAATAATATTCTACCGAATAAAGCTTATTCCTTCACGGTGATTATAATTATATGCATTTGGAAAAAAGAGAAATAACATTATGGGGAATATTCTGTTTTATATAGTTCACATTATCTTATGATAGAATGCCCCCGTGCGATTCCAAAGTGCTTTGATAATTATTACTCTGGTCTATGAAACAACATAGACAGGAAAGAGTGAAATAACACCTGTGTATATTTCTCGAAGAAGTATTTACCATGTTTATTATAATCAAAGTATTTTCCCCTGTAGGAGAAACACCTAACAGTAGATGAGTCCACCGCTGTGGATTACAATGTTTTGATACTGTAGTGATAATAGTGTTACAAATGTGCATCCCAACTATTTCCAAAATATTTTTGTCCTTTCCCTCTCTCTTTCTGTATTTCTCTGCAATAGTATCCTCATTATACACGCACTCATTGTATAAACAGGAGTCACTCAACTTCCACCCATCTTTTAAAAAGTCGATAGTTATTCAATTGAATTTAAACGTTTATGATTCAAATAAAGAATATTGTGCACTACTCCTTCAGTGCAATCTATGAAGACCCCTTTTTATGCTAAATATCGAGTTTCTTGCGAAATTCTCAAAAAAAAAACTTTTCTTTGATGTGGAGTAAAAATTTTCTGCTCTGCAACCACATGCAGACAAAATAGCACAATGAATACGATGATATGCATACTATTGTGTTACATGTTGATCAATGACCATTGTGCAATTTTACTTGTTCAATGTTGATGGTTTTACACTGTAATATTTACTAGTTTTCAACATATCTATCATTTATCACATTACGTGGCTACCTAATCTATATAACAACCATGTTGATTTTTAAAAGCTATTTTGAATGATTTGTATCTTTTTTATGTTGCCATTAATCGCTTCAAGTCCTGGGCTTTTCTTATCATATTTTTCCTTTCATTATATGTGTTGGTCATGATATCTCTGTTCCTTTATTGCTGAATTATCAATAGAGTGATGTACCAACGTCATTATAAATAATGGGTAGATATAATTTACAAAATACATTCCAGTTGGTAAATTATCGATTCAGCTTAATTTTTTGTTTTTTTATAAGTAACTTACTTTTGTTACTAAATAACTTACTATCTAAATACCTAACGAACTTTGGGAATGGATACAAAAGAAACATTTCTCGTCAATAAAGGAGATATTTCTCGTCAATAAAGGAGATATTTCTCGTCAAAAAATAATGTAGAAAAATTTGGTCCACAAAAATGTCCGTATTCAGTGCCGATAATTTGACACTAAATGAAATTTAGCTACAAGTAATTGGTACAATAATTATTATACATTAAGCATGTTTAGCGTTACTATCTATTACAATAGCGTACTTTGAGAAATAGATACCTCAGAAATATTTCTCGCCAGCATCTTTCGTCAGTATTTCTCGGGCACCATGAATATTATTTTGTAGTCAATAAGAAACATTAGGGCAGCACTAATTCAGGTCATATCCATTTTTGTTTAGAAAGCGAAGAGGAAGTTTCTTACCTGGGGAGGGCGGCATGTCAACGTCATCGAGGGGTGAGTCACACGTTTGGCCCATGTCATCGTCGTCATCATCGTCGTCTTCGTCGGCGTTGCACCCGTCACCGCTGCCTGGTGGGGCAGCGCCAAAGATAGGGCCCTGAGGGAGATAGTTGTATGGCCCACTAGGCGAGCAGGCCCGGAGACCGAGGATGATGGCGTCTTCTGCTGCTTGCTGTCTCTTCAGCGCAACCTGGGCCGCCATGACTCGCTGTCGCTCCGCGATCAAGTTGCACTTGGCGCAACGGCAGTCCCTGAACCTGCAGTGTCTCTTGTGCCCTTTCAGCCAGGAGATCATGCCGTGGTTTCGGCACCGAGCGCACTTGGGCTTCCGTGCGCCTTTCTCGGTCAGGGGCCCACGGAGCAGCGAAAGCGTACGAATGTCGATCCGATCCATGTCTTGATGATGGTTCATCAACGATTTCGTGTCTCGGAGCATGGGATGAGGAGGAGGAGGATGATGAGGAGATCGGAAAAGGTCAAAACGAGCCACGATGAAGACTCGGTTTTCAAGTTACAAGCACAGAAATGTCCGATTACAAACTTGAAGAACTTTCTTTGAGTCAAACACAGCTCCTAGTCAGCAAAATGTCTTCAAACTCGACGTATTCAGAAGTCGTAGTGAGACAGTATCTCAATGCATGCTCATCTACACTTTTGCATGAAATATATCTTCTTCTTGTTTTGTTATCAATGACGATTTATATTCTCTCACCCGAAGTGATATTACGACGGTGGAAATCTCAAAGTTTTTGAGAAACACTTTAAAGATGTATCTTCGACGTCAGTATCAAATATTCATTACATTTTTCCTAAAAACTCTCACTAATAGCAATCCATTTTTCACAAACGAAGGAAGATGGAATATAGCTAATTTGCTGTAGGAATCAGGAGAAAGTATCAGCTGGCACTTGTAAAGGGCATCGAAATGGCAGATGATCGAGTCTGCGGTGGGTATATATAAATATCTTCCGAAGAGAATGACCAGCTAGCAAGTAACAACAGTCACACTATCTAAGTTCTTTTTGGTTTGTCTTCTTTCCTCGTGGGAGGCTGCTTTACGACGGACCTTTTTACAGTGCACCCGACCGAACGTCCAACTTGCTTCAACAGTTGTAAGAAGACGGACGCGAGAGAGGGGGTAAAAAAAGTCTCTTCGAGTTGGATTGCTGTGAGCGTTTATCGAGCAATTAGTCACTCTATTGATTCACTTGCTAAGGACCCGCACGGAGGTTGGATCGCGAAGAACACACACACACAACAAAAAAACTCGACGACGACTTACTTTATGAAGGCGTTGATTGGATCCGTCAACTGACCAATCCGCGGGCTTGTACCGGAACGAGTGTTCGCCGCTCGCTCTCGCTAGAGGGGGTAAGAGTACCTGCTGCTGTATCTCTCTCTCTCTCTCTCCCTCTCTCTCCCTCCTCTCTCTCTCTCTCTCTCTCTCTTCCTCCCTATATTAACTCTCCTACTCACTCTTCTTCTACATCCCTTTATTAATCTACTTGTTCTTTTTTCTTTCTGTTCTCTTGCAGTCGTTTACTGACTTGTAATTTACTCTCCATGGGTATTACCTATCCGTTATTTTATATCTCGATCCTTCTAATGCTGAATCCCACTCGACTATTCTTCTTCTCTCTCTCTCTCTCTCTCTCTCACACACTCTCACTCTAACTCTCCCTCTGGTGTCTCTCTCTGCCAATATTTCACTGATTCTGTATCCATGTCTATCCTTACTGCTTTCTCTTCGTCTCTGTATCTCCATCATTCGTATGTGTGTATGTCTCTCCCTCATTGACTCGATTATAAATGTATTAATATCATTCTCTTTCCTATACCCTTTCTTAAAAACTGTATACTCCCTTCATCTCTCCCATTTCTTTCTCCTTCACTTTCTCTCTCCCATCTCCTCAATCTCTTTACTATTCCTCCTCTCTGTATCTCCCTCTCACTTCTTCCCTATATATGTGTATTCCTTCGCCTCTCTCTCTCACTCTCTCCCTCTCTCTCTCTCTCACTCTCTTCTTTTCTTTCTCCATCTCTTTCTTCATCCCCCTACCTCTGGACCTGTCTCCCCTCTCCCTCGTATACCTTCTCTCCCTCTCATTCTATCTTCATTGGGAATATGGATGTTTGTTGCTGGGTAGATGAAAGGGGGTAAGATTTTGAGGGTAAGATTTTGAGGAGAGGAGGGGATCATGGCCAAGTTTGGATCGGGGATCAGGGTACGTAAACAAATGGGCTCAACCCGGGTAGCATGCCAACAGCTGAATATATACATCCCGACCAACATGGTTTCCGGTCCCCGGGAAAACTGGAATGTCGAGTCCAAATTTGTCCTGCTTCTCCGACACAAAAATCTCGTCATAGAAAAGTGAAATACTGGCAAGAAAGGGCGATCGAGACTGGGGAGAGGGGAGGGGTAGTGTTGGCTGGCGTTGGCTTTGACTTTCCCCCATCGCGCCTCTTTAGCGTTCGGATCTGTCAGTGCCCTTGTATGTTTTTGGTGCGGTCGTGTACGGGTGAGTTGCGGGGAAAGGTGCGGTATTGTTGGCACACTACGCTGCAGACAATTTGTCACTTCTAATGGAGGCCTGCTGACTGACGCCCGCTGATTGACAAGTCACGGCCTCAGATCGGCTTGTCATTGGCTGAATGTCGTGACCCCGTGATCGCTACTAGCGTGACGTCACTGAGGCGCCCTTGGCCGGCGATGAGAGAGTTGAAGTGGACAATTAATGTAGCAGTTTCTATTTTCGCTTTTCCATTTCTCCCTCGGGTTTGGTCAAGGGTGAGGGGTTGGGTGAAACTCTCAAAGTTGTTTTAGTGTAAGTTGTTGTGTGGTTTTCACGAAGGTAGGGAAGCAAGGGAGTGGTGGAGAGAGGGGATAAGAAAATCCCTAGTTTAGGCCCATGTACATCGCAATTCACCATCTTCATCGTTGTCCAAATCGTCTTACAGAAACCGGTTCGATTTCTACGGTGGTCGATGATCAGGTCAAAGGCAAGAACAAAGGTCGATTGACCGTCTTCATATTCTGACATTGTTTTAAGAGATGAAACAATGCTATCGCATTTATTCCGTGACACGCTTTACAGTATGTAAATAGGCAAAAGCCTACACTTTATTTTGCCCAAACTCTGAATACTCTCCTTCTGTAACCTTCTCAGTTTTTCATACTACCACATATATTAGCCCATTTTTCTTATAATAATATTATTATTTTTAAATAACATAGACCTATATTTTGATTAAATGGAATAATATAATTTTCTTGATGATACACTCACCGAATATTGTTGTGTAAAAATGCAAAATTGTATTCATCAACTAAAAAAAAGGAATAAAATTAATTAGTAAGTTGACTTTGAAGAGTATCAAACGGTGTTCTGGTTTAATTGTAATAATTTCTATCTAATAATTATTATCCCCTTCAAAATACTGATACATCTGCCCATTATGATCTAATTCCTATTATATGGATATCTTATTGACCCAGACCGTCTCATACGCTATACATATATATATTTCTTTTTATTAAATGTCGGACTGTTGTATAAGGGGGGAAATGTGTTTCATTTGAATGTGAAAAAGTGGTATCTATTTAGTTTTGAAATATCTTTATATCTATATGTCAGCCCTTGTCAGCGACTCTGTATAATATTGCCAGTCTTTAGCCATGTGAAGCTGAATGACTCTGAATCTCCAAATGAAGTAAAAATCAAAAGGACAGACCTGCCAATAAAATTTGATGTATTCAACACTGAACAGTACATCTACAAATTTATCTCCGTCAGAAAGATATCACCACTGAAATAACACCCTCTAATGATAAAGAAAAAATGACAATTGAAATGTTGAATTGGAATAATAACACTCTATTCAACAGGCAATTCGTGATAATAATCGTCTACTTGTGTTTGCTCTGCTAAAATTGTTATGACATGTGCGAGTTTAGCCAGCCAGCGATCCATCTCGCCCCCGAGTAGCGGCCCAGACACCCGGGCGCCAAGCCCAGAGTACCTGCAAACAATGAGTATGTATTTCATCATTGTTCTATTTTAATACAACCTTCCTTGTTTATTCTGTTCGCTAGAAACCGAAGGATACTATCACGAGAAAAAAAAGGAGAAAAGAATCAACTTATGAGAGGTTCGGGGGTCTTGGCGGGCTTTCGCTATATACGCGCAGACGATAGAGAAAGAAGAAAACATTCCGCGGAAAGCCTCGTCCACTGCCTAGCAACCGGGCTTGCCAACTGTTTGAGAATGTTGGAAAGTAGCAATTCATCTCTTTATTTTGTGTGAAGGACTTGAGCTATCTCATAGTTTCGTCACCAAAGTTCAGAAATTATAACAAGTGCATGGATTCAATCATCGATGACAGAGCTTGTTTGAGCTAATTTTCTTAAATTTCTTCATTATTGATGTACCAATATTGAAACGGACGAAGTATATATGTAACCGGGTGATAAATGAGGGATAATGGTATGTTATAAAAAGAGTTTTATCATGAGCCATTAACTACTCTTACCAATTAGACACAGAGGAAAATAAGATAATAAAGTACTAGAAAGTAGATAAATAAATATATATGCCAATCAAATCCATGGTTAGGATGTATTGATCTAATGATATACATTTTAATCAATCAATGTTCCTCACGTATAAGATTTATACTAGATCCTTATCATATTCCGCTAAATCTCCATTTATTTAAGAAGAAACAACTGACATTTTAAAATTTGTCTTTACCATCAACGGTATACGTATGTGGTACTCGTGGTATTGATAAATCTCTACCCGTTCTGCCAATCAAGTTCGTATTTAAACTATAAGTCTTTTCCAATGTTTTAGACCTCTTTGCATGATTAATCTGAACAATGTTTCTTTGGCTGCCATAATAAGCAGACATAGGACAGTTTTGTCAACCCGTTTTTAAGGAAAGTCCAACCTTAGCAACAAACTATACTCTAAAAGAAGGCAGGTAATTCAGGGAAGCAGACCGATCAAAGTTTTAACGAAATCTGACAGATACAGTTGTAGTACGAAAGTTATGAAATTGTGAAATTTGAAATCACTATACGTATGGAAACTTCAAATTGGCCGATAAGGCAATGTCACTTTGACGTAATGCTGGACTACTCTCCCATTTGTTCCACTCCCACACAATATTTTAGATGGCCTATAATAATATGCTATTTATGATATATCTTGGGCAGTGCTCCAGGGGAGAAGGGAAATTAACGATATATTTGTACACGACAAACGGGAGAGTTGTACGTGTCTTCCGTTTCTCTTATTTGTTTCTGCTTTCATACAAATGAAATTTATTACAAGGGTTGGATTGCCCTATAAATGAGATTTACACTGCCTCTCTTAATACACTGCAATGTTAAGTCTGTAATTGTGTCATCGTAGACACCTCTTAGTATAGAAGGCTCGAAACGATATACACATCAGTACTGATCAACAAGCAATTCAAACGAACTTATCATCCAATGCCTAACTCCCTTCTCAGTTTTTACAGTAACTTGGCATTATCTGAAATGGATGTTCCCAACACAAGCATTTTCTTGTTGGGTTCTCGACTTCTCTATTTTGTAAAATGTATTTACTCTACTGTTCTATTTGGTTATTGGGTATCATATTGTCAAAGAAAAGGAAAACATGTATTTTACAATTAGTGTTGGAAATTTAAAAAAATCCCCTTTTTTATCGCGGTCATAGATTTGATGATAATCATACTTAACGAGCAGCTAAAAGAGCTTTAAGGACATTAGTGTTTCGTTTTGAACTACTCAAACAGTATACTATTCGGTGAGCATCTAATTGGTTGTATATGTATTTTATGACTTTAATGGGTAGATATTCACGTTATGTGAGTAGAGAGGGAGGGGGTGTTCATTTTTTTTTAAATCTGTATCTAAAGTCGGATAGTAGGCAACTTATATGTTGGACCTTGATCATGACAACATGATATCAACAATCATGAGACTATTAATACCCCCTCTCTCTCTCTCTCTCTCTCTCTCTCTCTCCATCTCTTGATTCAGTCTCTCTGTTTATCCCCTCTCTCCCTCTCTTCTCTTTATCTACATAATTATATGCACCTAATCTGTCTCTCTTTTATATCATTTCCCCACTCTGTCTGTCTGTCTCTCTGTCTGTCTCTCTCTCTCTTTCTCTCCCTCCCCCACCTCTTCTCTCTCTCTCTCTCTCTGTTTCTCTCTCTCTCTCTCTCTCTCTCTCTCCCTCTCTCTCTCTCTTTTTTCTCTCTCTCTCTCTGGCCTATTTTTCTCTTTTGTCTCTCTCGCTATGTTGATAAATTCTTCATTTTTATGATTTATCATAATTCATGATGAGAACTACAAATCCCAAACATAGTTATTCACTGGCATGAACAGCATAGTATGCAAGTCATTTTCCGATATACCATGACCTTACAAACTGGCGCCCATTAATACACACTAATCAATCAACCACTGTCTTCTATCAAACATCACGATTTTATTCTTACATTTTCTATCGCCTTATATACATCCACTTGAGAAATGTAACGACCAACAGACAGGCTACTTGAGTACCCGCCACGCACCGGGGCAAACAATGCCACTGTTTCGTGTTACTACTTTTGTGGCGAGAAACCTTTTTGGGGAGAGGGGGGTATTCCAAGTTGTTCGTAGAGTTTTTGGCCAATTTGAGCGATGAGATGGTTTGATGCTTTGATGTGACTTACCTACCGTATTAAAGGCTGGATCCGGTGATATGGCGAATAATGGGCGAGGACGAGAAGATTGTTTCGAAGATGATACCTTAAGTGGATAAAGAGCAGATAGAGAAGAGAGAGATACAGAGAGCGCGCAAAAGGGGGGAGAGAAGGGGACAAAATGTGAAAGTGCATATAAAGGTACGAATAGATTATAACATATATTATATAGTTTATATTATGTTAGAAAGATAAGTAGATAGATGAATAGATTATGATTGATAAAACAAATTCCTTATTTTTTTGTCATTCATCTGTATGCCTATCTCCGATTGTTCTTAAAATGTCGTTTATCTTTTTTCATAATTCATATTATCATGATCATTCAAGAAATATGTAGTACTTTCGTTATTCCATAACTTAGAAAGTTTTTTGTTTAATATCCATATAAGACATAATTTGGAAAAACAAATTATGAGGAAGGCATCCAAGAAAATTTGGAGGTGTTGTAGGATGGTTAATTCACTCGACTCTCGATCCAACGGCTGGGGGTTCGAATCACAGGCTGGCAATAACGTCCTTTGACAATTAATTGATCTACATTTGCCGCTCTCCACCCAGGTGTTAATGGGTACCTGGCAATTGATAGGGTAATAGTTCTAGGGCCCTCAGGATAAACAGCATTGTTGCTGATTGAGCTTCCCTGGCTAAACAAATTATTATTGTTATTATTATAATTGTTATTATTATAATTGTTATTATTAATGTTATTATCATTATTATTATAATAATCATCATCATCATCATCATCATCATCATTATCATCATCATCATCTCATCATCATGATTATTATTACTATTATCATTATCATTATTATTATTATTATTATGATTATCTGCATGATTATCATTATTATCATTATTATTATTATCATTATTATTATTATCATTGTTATTATCATTATCATCATCCTCATCATCATCATCTTCAGTACTATTACAGTTATTATCATTATTATTATTTATGTTCAAAATACATGGTTTGAAATTCGGGGTAGGAGCATGCACCTGATAAGGACACTCAATACTTAAAATACCATTCAAGAATAGAAAGGAGATACGTTTCATGGCACATCATGCACATCTTTAATTCATCATCTACATGAAATCTACCGATATTGACAATCATCAAGAAATTTATGAAATCGATATGGGATCTTAAATACGCCTAGATTACTGATAAACCCATCAGATTACATAATAAATGTAATAAAGGATGTTTTGAATTTGTCCGTGATAATTTATAATGTGGTTTGGATTTATTTTGTTTTTTTAATGATATGTACAGAGGTAGAGAGAGAGGGGAGGGGGATGTATTTAAGAGATAATGGAATACAAAAAGGGAAGAAATATAGATCTTCAGATTTTTTTTTCTTTCTCAAAACAATTCAATATGGTCAGAATGAAACTGTGATAATTATGCCAAGGTTTGACATATAGTCATTACAAATTTTCCGGCAGAAAGTTTTGATTTTATTTTAGAGTGCCACTCCCCCACCAACACAGTGACCACACACCTCTCTACCAACACCCCTATAAAGCATTGTACAGATAAGCAAATCATTGAGATCATGTGAATATCCCATTAACAAATAATTAATTAATAATATATATCCTTCCATCGAATCAATTTCCAAACATCCATTATCAGTTTTCCATGCAAGTTCACCATAGAAATATGAAACCCTCGTTACAATAGATCATTATATTATTATTCTATCAATGTAAATAAAATTTGATAACACACAAACTGATTGATACATATTATAGATACACTCCTTAATTACACAAATGAAATAACATTATAATGTTACAATACTATGTCATAATTGCAACAACCGCTACCACCTCATTCTATGCGGCAAGCCATTAACATAAATATTTCGTCTAGCTAAAGTAAATTTGCAACTTTTCTTCATTCTATTGCACATTTTGTTTCAATTGCTCATCTAATTCTAACCCCCCCCCCCAAAAAAAACAATAACAGTAAAAGAGAAAATAATATGGAGTAATTCAATAAAATCGTGGCATTTAAACGCTGTCTGAATACAAGTACTAATTCACGCCAGTATTTGAAATCGCCGAAATTAGCCAATTCTACAGCATTAATAGGAAGATCTCCAAAGGTGATCTACCCTATTATTGAAAAGACCGTGATTAAGAAAACAAACTTTGTGAATGTGAAACTAAGTTTTCATTCTAGTCACAAGAGGGCGCTAAATCAAAATACAGAACAGGTCAGATCGCATTTTGCATTATAAATCTAAATCCAAGCCTTTACATTTACATTCAGCAAAAAAAAAGAAAAAGAAAGTTCTAGTCACAAGATGGCGCTAGATCAAAATGCAAAACAAGTCGGATCAAAACATTTGGCATTTTGCATTATAAATCCAAGCCTTTACATATACATTCAGCCAAAACAAAAAATGGACACTATCTATTATTAAGATTTTCAAATATATATTCGATATAAACTTATCGTTCATATATCAAAATAAACATAAATTCAACATAAGACGATACCATCCACGCATAAGTGAGCATGGCCATTACACAATAGATGAGTCTCTGGAGGAAAAAAATGGGGCATCTGGCCATTCACATGTTGATGAGCTTTTCTATCTTGTAGAGTCAAATTAAAACAATTAAATAAATAAAAATCCTGAGCAACACGAAAGGAGAGGCAACTTCAACGAGTTTGTCAAGACCATGCAGTCCCCAGACTACAGTTGAAATCCAGAGCTCATTGTTCCTCATTGTGTCTCATTCTTTGTTTTCATTGTTGAACAAGAATATCTTACAGATGCCCATGTTCATTAACATTTGAATGGCCACTTGGTCTATTTTTGCAATTTTCTTAATCAGACCTTCTAACGGTTAAGTGAATTTGCCCATCTCAGCATGAAAATTCAAAGCTTGATCTTACTTGGTGTTGATAGAGTATTAATTTTCCTTTAATTTGATATATATTTGATTAATATTATATTGACGGTGTAAATAAAGATTTTAAACAATAAAGAGTGCCCAATTTCTTTTTTGCTGAGTAAACATTAGCTTACTAACATTATCAAATCAAACATTTTGCATGTCAGTTACACTACTGAAACATTACCCTAGCATTAAACGAAATACAAAGCATTTAAATACAATAAATTCGTATATACAATATATATTGGATAATAAACTCTGTGACCTGTACATCAATAAAGCCTCGAAACCCAGATTAAATTCAACAGTCGATAGTTAATTACATAATGGTTTATGAAATCTATACTTTTATCTACCATGATCACAAAAATGACTATTTTCTAGAAATAGAAAGACCGTTATCAATTTCAGGAAAACAATAATTGCACCTTAAGTATGATAGACAAACTGAGTTGTCGATTCTCGAATAATCCATTAAAACATGTAAAAGTCCAAAAATGACGTCATTATCTCAAACTGAGGGGGAAATAATAATCTGTGTTTCTTTTTCATAAAAATCATCATTTAAACAAATCGTCACAATTTTTAAACCCATCACCATTACATTTTTTTGTATTGCTTTGGGGGTAAGAGCGATCCCAAATTCAAACTTCAAGATGAAAATCTTAAACAAAGCTACAATTTGTTAAATATATGTCTATTGACATGATAAGACCGCTATACCATAGCTACTATAAATATAAGTATATATAATTTTATTTTCTTACTATTGAGTATAAATATATAATACACTATCGTATAAATACGTCGACATGAAACAATCATCACCAACAAAGTGAGTCATTTTCCATTGTCATCATTTTACAAGAATCACCAAACATATTTGTTCTTCCAACTGTGTAAATGTCCGAGAAATGATATTCATATAATTTCAAATCAAAGATTATTAATTACATCCACTTGTACATAGGCCTATACCTGACCAATTAGTGTCGATTATTATATTGCCTGACAGGTTCGGTATAACCGTAACCAACTATAGTACTTTCCACTTAAGATCGTAATTTTTAGACTTATTCCAAATGTTAGATTAATCATGGCCTGCCTTGGCAACTTGTATGTGCCATTAGCTACATCGAAGTATATAGACCGCCATTAATAGCAGCAGAATATACGTTAATCTAAAGCCATGAAGTTTCACATCAAGTTGGACAGCCTGATGTGATACCTAGACTAAGTCAGATCAAAGAGGAGGCGCGATGGCTCATTGGTAGAGCAGTGGTTTCGTATTAACCGGGAGGTCCCGGGTTCGAAACCAATTCAATGCACTCGTGCCCTTTGGTAAGGCACTAACGCTCATTAACGATAACAAACATACAATGCTTTCTTAGCAGTCAGGTAAAACAATCATCATAAGAACTTCACATAAAGTTTGGATTCAAGAATTCGCTCCTGGTGATACGATTACATTGTTTTTACGGCAGTGGACATTTTTAAAGTACCAATAAACTCAAATCTGTCTTTGAGACAGCTGGATAGAATAATGGAGTGCAAAAAAGACCTTGTCTGTTTGTGAGACAACCACAGTTATATTAAATACAAAAAGATTGAGTAGCTGACGAAGTTC
Organism: Mesocentrotus franciscanus; assembly: GCA_037976565.1. Taxonomy (NCBI): domain Eukaryota; kingdom Metazoa; phylum Echinodermata; class Echinoidea; order Camarodonta; family Strongylocentrotidae; genus Mesocentrotus; species Mesocentrotus franciscanus. The sequence goes on along the minus strand of CP137674.1, from coordinate 16,923,460 downwards.
CTAAAATTGGCAGTGTCTGTAAAATAGTCTTTTATTTGAGAACTGATGACTAATTTTTATGAAATGAAACTCTCTTTAGTTTATTGTTTTTCAAAGATAATCCTTAAAAAGGGTAGTCCTAAATATGGGCAGCCAGTGCCTCTTACTGTATGTTAGCTTTAGCAACACGTTAGATGGAGATAGAGTTACAGTTGTGAGTTGTCGTGTTGGTTTTTAACAAAAATGAATGTATAAGGCTCTAGAGGGCGCTATCCATTCACTTTTCCTCGAGTACCTATATACTAGCCAACTAGGTACTTTTTAAGTTTTCTCAGAGCCTTGATTGAATAGTTTAGCCAACCCGGTTCGAGTCGGGGACGAGTACTGCTGTGTTGCGCAAGAACAAAAACAAAAGAATACGACATGAAACCAAATTGGCCACACTTTGTGTATAAATAGCTTTGGGATTTTCTTTAGATCCATCGAGGCACATCATGTGGTAACTTCGGTCTCACATCGACACAACATGCATGGCGCATATAGAGAACCGAAGTGTGACGTCATACTGGCCAAGTTGTCAAGGTTGCTGGCTCCAAACAATTGTGTGCTAAACAATGGCGTGGTGATCACACCACCACCAAACAATGAATTTGCCCTGCTCCAGCCTATTGCTTAAATAATTTCGCGGTGAACCTCACGCGCAGGCTATTTTGTTTGGAACCAGTAACCTGGACGAGCGAATATGACATTAGCAATTTGGTACTCTATTATTACTTTGTGCTTGCGCCTTGTTGGTACCGACTGGAACCGAGATGGTCGAACTTTAGGTATAGATAGCTCTGATTTTCCTGTTTCCTGTACACCAAAATTATTAACATTTTCCCTTTTCGCTGTTGAACTCTCTTTACGTAGAGTAGTGAATTTAAATGATAATTTTTATAAAAAAACAGTATCACCGTAAACATTTGAAATATTTGTATATATTTTGGTCATCATCCATATAGGTAATCAATGAGAATGGAGGGTAGGAGATTCTGTAAGTTGTTGATGATCCGGACACGCATTCTTATCACTCTTCTCGCCAAGAATTGGAGTGAAAACACTTGATTATCTGTATAGCAATGATTACACAAAAAAGGTATGGACAATAGTATTACTACTCGGACAACTCCTCTTCCTCCTCCTCCTCCTCCTCCTCCTCCTCCTCCTCCTCCTCCTACTACTACTACTACTACTACTAATAATAATAATAATATTAATTCTAGTAATAATAATAATCATAATTGATTATTGATTATTGATCCATATTTGCGTCTCCCCACCTGAGTGTAAATGGGTACCTGGTAACTCGCCAGGGTAATAATAATTGCAGGACCCTTCAGGAAGAATAGCCCTGCTGAGGCTTCCCTGGGTAATCAATTTTTGTATTATTACTATTATTATTTCTATGATTATAATCATTATTATTATAATTATTAAAATTATTATTATTATTATAATGATTATTACTATTAATTCTATTATTATCATTATCATTATTACTACATGTATTATTAGTAGTAGTAGTAGTATCATTATTATTATTATCGTTATTGCTATAGTTTATCGAGATCAAAAAGTGAATTCAATTTCCTTTTGAATTTCTATTTCAATATTATTGTACCATTTTCAATTTATTCACTCGAATACCCTGATAAATTTTTGAGACATCTAATATATTTTTAATATATTTCTAGGAGGTGGTGGTATAAAAAAACCACATTAATGCTACCTTTTTTAATGTTACATACGGAAATTTTGAAGCCATTCGACGATCTCCCCATGATTCCCTTCGTTGGCAAGATCCAGAGGTGTTTTGCCTGCTGCGTTTACCTCTGTCAATGAACAATTTTGTGACAGCCTTTCCAAGATCTAAGGAAGATAGAAACAAGGTTATAACAAGACTTTCTAATCATGCTCGAACCACAAGAAAATAAGTAGACGTATTGGTGTTCATTTTCCATAATTTCTGCATCAATTTCTGTTTAGCTTTACACTGCAAAAACCAGAGTGTTAAATTTAACACCAAGGGTGTTAAATTTAACACTTTCTTGGTATCTATATCGTGCAACTCCTCTGGTGTTACTTAACACCATTTTCTGGAATTAGATAATTTCAATTCCACTTTTGGTGTTAATATTTGACAACTCCTACTGGTGTAGATTAACACCAATATCTGGAATCATAACAAATTCAATTCCACTTTTGGTGTTTATATTCTTGTTGATCCATTAGAGATTTTTCTATGTATGTCTAATGGTCCCACATTCCATATTCCCTATTTTTTTTTTTTTTTTAAATCAACAACAAAACAAACATGAGCGTACTATTTATAAATCCCTTGAACTTTCAATGTTATTATAAAGCATGATCAACTTCTGCATTATTCCTTCATCTACATATTCAATCCTATTGTGCACCGAGACCAACTCCTATACATTATTCATTCGAATCGGCCGTACACGCCGAACCGATAGATGAAAAGAAAGGGAAAAAAGGAAAAAAAGAAAGGGAAAAAAAAAAAAATTATCGACCAGGGTAGAGGAACCAGTGGTAAACTGATAATTCATAATCGATGTTGGCAACTGTCCACCAATAGGTATATTCTAATCTCCATTGCATTAACTCCATCACATAGATCATTTGAAGTAAATTCAAGATTAACATGTATGTGGTACAGTTGTTGTTGTTGTTTAAATTTGTGGCGTTCAGTCACAATTGACTATTTACGCCTATTCTGATTTTTTTTTTTATACAATACTTGTATGTATGTGGTACAGGCTGGTGTTCATTGTATGTGGTACAGGCTGGTACACATATATATATATATAATAAACATGCATGTTGTTTCTTGGTTAGTAATCATATAATCAATATATCTATTGCTAAAACGTTAATATAATTGTAACAAGATCGGACATATAATCTATTGGTCAATAATTGCCAAAGGAAAATACAAATCACAAAATTGATGTGCATTGTCATAATTTGCTTAACAAATCATGATAAATGTATTTTTCTGTGAACACGTGTAAAGTAATCATTAAGCGCGCGTACACTTTGTGAAAACTTATTCGACCAATCAACCGCCTTAAACGAAATCACGTGATGATACTTTCAACACCAAGCATAAAACAACACCATGTTACTTAACACCCAGTAATTATTAATGCATGCTTAAATCTGACCGGTGTTAAAAATAACACCAATGGTGTAAAAAAATTCAATACCATACTGGTGTTAGAAATTTAACACCCTGGTTTTTGCAGTGTAGGTACACATATATTGTCATCATCATTTCGAATCATGACACATGACACTACTTCCAAATATCAAGCAAGTAAGGGCTAAGTCGTTGGCCTCTACCAGGACCATCCCAGTGCATGTGTCAGCCAGCATGTCAAAGCTCGGCAGATGATCCATGGCCTGGGGGCCGTGCCCACACTAATCCCAAATATTTTGAGAAATATAGAATTAATAGATACCCTACAACTGGGAGGTTCCGATTCTGTTGAAGAAAATAACAATTATCATGCTTATTAAGCAGATGCGTGCTCAACGAAAAATCCCAATCGTCTACACCCATTGCTGTTTTCATTTTATTTTATGTCAATTTATTTCTTTATTTCTGTCTTTATTCATTCATTTATTCATTCATTCAATTATTCATTTCATCATTTATTTATTTATCTATTCATTTATCTATTTATTTATTCTTTCATTCAATCATTAATTTATTCATGCATGTATTCATTTTCTTTACCTCAATTCGGGAATGGCCGCCTTCTCTGGCAGCAAGGTGTGCGGGGGTGTTGCCCATGTTATCCCGGGCCGTGGCATCGGCCCCGTGTTCGAGCAGGAGGTTGAGGGTCTCAATACATCCCTTTTCGGCGATGTCGTGAAGGATAGTCCTTTGCACGCTAGGATCGGGGCGACTGAGGTCGGCGTCGTGTTGGATCAGGATACGGGCCGTACTCAGGCTCGAAGAATTCATGACCTGGGATGTCCGAGTGACCAAAAAGAAAAGAAAAAAATTCGTGTAGTCATTAATTCCGAACAGAATGCCGTAACGTGTTTACATTTTAGAGCAATATAAGATACTTTGCTTAGCAACTACATAATGGGATATTTGTAATGAATAATGATTGTACAGTTAATAAGTTCATTATTTTTGTCATTAAAAGTCCTAAAGTTAAAGGTACTATGTCCTATTTGCAGGTCAAAAAATGAAAAGGTTAAATTCCAACGGCATTTGAAAGACAATACTTATTTAGAACTTCTCTCAAAACGAAAGGGTTTGCAAATGGCTTTTTTGTGGAGAAATAACGACCATTAGTTGTCGAATGGACATAAGTGATTGCAATCACCTAAGTAATAGTCTGATTTTCAGACCCTTGTACCGAATGGTCGTACGTTTTGTGCTGCACAAAGATTCAATCAGTTTAATTTTGGCCATTACAAGTGATGGGTTATTGATGTAGACAAATACTCATGTACCTTTACAGCTCATTTTATGTATGGTATTACCAACGATGCCAGTCAGTCACTCAATAGTGTCTGACAGTGAAGTCTAGCAAGTAAACGGGTTTCCTTGCATAATTTGAATATTAGGACACTGCTAACGTTTAAATTTCACAGATAGGACGTACATGACATATTCATGATTCCTGCAAAGTTCTACAGAATTTGATGTTGGCTGCAAAAGGGACATAGTATCTTTAAGGTATAACTACTTCTGCGACCACCGTTACCATAACCACTGCATCAACAAAAGACAAACATCTACAGCATCCACAGCAAGAACAGCTACTACAACTACTAGTACACTCCCTTCTGCTACTAGTACTAATACTGTTACTACTAATACTACTACTATTGCTGCTGCTACTACCACTATTAATATGGTTTTACCACTGCTACCCCACCCCCTCCCTCGCGTGACCGCCATAGTAAGTATAGCTTTCATTGGGCAGTATGGACACGGGTTTCTCTGTAATACTGTAATAAGACAGAACGGTACATGGACAATTGGTAAACCTAGTGGAGTAGATACAGGAACATGGGTGTCGATCACGGGGGATGGGGATATATCCCCCAATATTTCAGGTGGGGATGGCCTGTACAATCATCCCCCCAAATAATTCCTCATCAAAACAAAAAAAAATGAAGAGAAATATTAATGATGAGAGCCCGATGAGAGTAGTTAATGGTTATTACTCGCAAGATGACCATCAATATACACATTTTGCTATCTCATTTTCATAATACATACATATATAAATAGAAAACGAAGTAAATGAGACAACCGTATATGAGACAAGAATAAATTGAATTCTCGCTCATACGGCTTCATCAGGAATTGATGAATTTATTCAATTTATTCAATCAACAGCATCATAGAAATGCAGTGCGCCAAATGCAAAGCCGCAGCGTTAAAAAGCAACGAGCTAAAAAAATGTTAAGCGCAAAAGTGCAAAAAAGAAGAAGAGAGTTGGAGAGAGAGATAATGAGAGACAGAGAGGATAATAACCCAGGTAGCAAGCCCATGTGGGACCCACATGGGTCCCATATTCTCTGAAACATGGGGCCCATATGGAAAACCATCTGGGGCCCTAAGGCATCTGCACCCAAGAAGCATATGGGAGTCTGGGACCCATATGGGTAAACCCATATAAGACAGATGGGACCCAGATGGGACCCATACCAAACTGGGCCCAAATGGGTATGCCCAGCTTAATCCCATCTGGTACCCATATTGGTTAACCCAGATATATCCCATGTGGGTTAACCCAGATTTTCCCCATGTGTTACCCATATGGGCATATTCATATTCTACCCATATGTGTACGCCCAGCTCATTCCCATCTGGGACCCATAAGGGCTGGCCCAGATAGATCCCATATGGGTTACTAAATATTGGCCCCATATGGGATACATATATGGGTTCCATTTAATAGCCCAGATGGCACAAGTGACCCAGATCATCCCCATATGGGCCCCATATGGGCTTGCTACCTGGGAAAAAGGGAAAGGGGAAGAAACGGGCAGAAGAAAAAAGGAAGGGGAAGAGAAAAGGAAGAAAGACAAGAGAAAGAGGGACATATATATTCCAGCATTTCCTTCAGGGAACTGATGTGAATGGGCGATGAAAAAGGTTGACTTTAAAGTAACCTACAATGAAATATTGCTCATGTTTATTTCTTACAATGTCAAAATTACTTTACGGGATCCCCTCCCTAAAAAGCTTAGGCATGGGTGATGGTAGGTATGAGGTTAATGCATGATCAGGAATTAGTTGAGTGGATGGAAAAGAAGTGAGAAATAAGCTGAAAGAAACATGGAAAATTGCCATGGAATGATGGAAGGCAATGTGAGACAGGCCCAACATGTTCTAAAACAAGTAATACAACAGAATACTCCAGTTCGATATTTTGGAGAAAGATTATTATGTCACAACTTATTTTTGTTTTATTGAAAAGCTGATGTAGGCCTATGTATTGTATTCAAACGTAAGAGGCATACTATAGTTAAGGTGTTTTTGAAGGTTAGAATGTTATTAAGTTTGAAGTTTTGTTTATAACACCCTTCCAATAATAATGCACCTTCTAAGACTGGTTATAGTTTTTGAGGAAAAAAATAGTGCTCTGGTCAGGGCCTTAGGGAATATTATGCTTATATTTTAGAGCGTATCTGGTATGATAAGTATATCTGGGTGAAGAAGGAGATAATGGAAGTTTGTTGTTTGGTAGTTGGAACGTAAGTTTTATATTATGTTTTTAAGAAACAGACAGTTTGTATGAGATCAGGAGTGGAAATTTTCTGTCATTTTGAGAACCAAATTTTGCATCAGTGATATTCTGTTTCATTGAATTGAGTTTCCCGCAGAGAGGATTCAGTTGGTTTAATTAAAGAAGGAAGAGAGTCAAATGAAGAACCAAAAGCAATATGTTTTTCATTTACTAATGAGAACTATGTTTTTTTAGATCTCCTTACACAGAATATTGGAATGGGTTTTTCACGATGAATGTTGTTTGGAGACATCAATATTCATAAAATGTATGTTTCTATCACCAGGAAATAAAGAATTTTCTGTCTACATGAACCTTTCCTGGTTGCTTATTAATGCATTTGCCCACTGGTAACATAATACTTTCACAAGTTGATATCCCTCACCATTGGATTTTTTTGGTAATGTCTAAATTTCGTTTAAAAATAGATGATATCAGTCTGGTAGGCCTACACTGCAGGCAAGAGTCAGGACTAACATTTAGCATGTTATTAATTTTATTACCACTCTTATATTCTCTGAAATGTTATCTTTATTGAGGGTGACTTGAAAAAGTTAATAACTTGGATGGGAGGGGTGCAACCTGCAACACGCTTCTACCTCTTGGTTGCTTTGATCCATTGCCGAAAATATTTTGGCACCTATATCACCCCCCAACAACGGATACAAATCGACACCCCTGTACAGGGGCATAGGGGCACCTTCCCCTTACCTCCCCCTTCTAGTGGGTAAAAAAAAGCGAGAAAGAAAATTGAGAATGGTAAAAGGATGAGAAAAGAAGACGCCTGGACCATCTATTGCACTCAATCTTTTGTATTACTAGCATTGTAGACATGGTAGATTCGCATTTCATTTCCCGAGTATAAGACCAGTCCCCCTCCCCAATCGTTCAAGTGCCGCATCAATGGGTGAACTTACGCTACGCCACTAGGTAAACCTACATGTTCGAGGTGTTTTTGTATTTGAGTACAATATCGAATAGGTGGATGAATGCATCAATACACACACACACACACACACACACACACACACACACACAAAAAAAAAAAGGTTTTACAAATGAAAAAAAAATACCGGATGGTATATAGGATTTCCCGGCCAAATTCGCGAGTTTGTCGTTAAAATAAATTTGTCTTGCGTTCAAATTCGACGGTTTTAGTGCTGTCAGGTATATCTCGGGTTTATATTCCTTTTTCTAGTTTTCAAATCTATGAAGTTGTCGTTAGAATCTATGTATGTTTCATTCAAATTAATGAACAATGTGCTTCTTTCGCTATTTGGTCATTCGATTTGGCGCAACACGATTTTCTAACATCGCGATGGTGTACTTCTAGCACTCTAATTCATTTGTAGCATTCAAATTAGCACTTTGTGCACTTAAATTGATGGTCAATATACATTTCTCGTTTATTACACACTTTTTATAGCTCATTCTTTTTCTTTCAACTTGAAGATTGTTTTTTCATATATGCATTCATATTTATTTTCTTGCATTTATACACTTATACTTATTAGACTTATCTGATATTCATCAGCATTTAAGTTTGATTGTTAAGACAAAAAACGACTTGCATCTATATACGAACTTGATGGTCTCAATATGTTTGCAAATGTTCATGTAAGGAAGTTGTTTGTCTTGTGTTTCATCATAAATTTATCATAATTTCATTACGGAGGAAGGGTACAATATTGTGACGGGGGTATGTAGCGGTAGGGACTAGAGTCACACAATTTGAGCATGATTCCCTACCATTCCTAACTTGAATAAACATATTTCGAATACGAATGACAGGTGTTAATATAAATGATAAAAATGACGCCTCGACAAGTGACGATCAATTTGAATGCTAGTTGAGCAGTTTCTAAATTAAATGACAGATCTATGAAACCCTTCGACCAAAATCCTAAATTAAATACAAAAAAGGGAAAATTGAATGATAATTGGCATGCCAAAGCCGATCTGCGCTAACTTAAATGCAAAGTAAATTAATTCGAATGACAAACTCGCGAATTTCGCCGGGAAATCCTATATTAACGAATGAACCAAATCAATTATTAACATTAGTTATTAACAATTAACGAATGGTTACATGAGAGAAAGAGAAGTGTCCCGGCACCCAGTTGGAAGAAATTTCTTGAATACTTTAGGGCCTTATCTACAGCCGGGGTAATAATGTGATCCTCTGTTATAATAAGCGAGCGCAGTAGAGTATTATTATCGTCATTATGATTCTTACCTGAATGGCTGTATAACCATCTGCGTTGGGTCTGTTGACGGTCCCAGGGGGAGCTCCATCAAGTATTCTCTCTAGGGTTGCATCATCAGCGTTCACTGCTGCGGTCGTCATCGCATCAATCGTTTCCTGGTCTGCCATTTCGAATGACGCATCTAGGAACGATCTCGAAGACGGGCGTGATGGGCACTCATTCAATCACGGATTCAAGATGGATGCCGATGAGCCTCCCCCCTGCACGAGAAAAAACGACAATGTTTTATTATATTTTTGTTCGGAGCACTGATTTAATCAGAAGTTGAAGCTTGTCCTTTATCTTCATCCATCTGCAAGCTTATATAGCAACACATAAATACATCATCACGTGTCTGAATAAACTCTGTTGCCTATTGGCAGGCGGAAATAAAATCCCCCTTTTCAAACAGATCCGGTTCTATTCCTAGTTTTGTAACAACACTCTCTGATCCTCTGGACGTATACAGTCTCCTTTCGGACTTTTGCAGGCACACGATGGCCAGTGAATATAGACATGAACTAGCTTGTCACTGCATGCAGCAAGCACAAAATAACAAATGCAGTGGAAATGTTGGTCAAACAATAAATTGCGAAATGTCGGAAACTGGAGGTTGGCGAACCAGACGAGTGGGTCAGGTGATTCCCAGGGCCCACGTCTGGTGACTTGGCTGGCGCGTTGATTGACTGCATCCTTCCCGAACTCGTTGACAAGATGCATGTCCATTGCATTTCATTCAGTTCGGGAGTCTGCCTCAGCCCGACAACTGTCCTTCCGTAGTCGTGCATACATTAAAAAAAAACACCCACAACCAAACAACATTAAGATAAAACATATACAAAATGATAATAATCAATAAACTATTTACAAGAAAACAAGTAATTTGGACATCTACGATTTGCGAATCTGTACATCATTATAAAGAGTATACATGTACTTGATTGTGCTCATATTTAACAAACCAATATTATTGTGATGATGCGCAGAGCCCCAGCCATGTTGTAAAGATTTCTATTTACAAAAAAGCATATCACAAAGATGATGCGCAAAGCCGCAGTCACACTGTGACGAGTTTTTAAAAGCCAATAACAACAATCCGATATATACACTGTTTCGTCGTGTTGCGGCAGGTGGACCACTATACACAGAATAACTTCAGAACAACATTAAGATAAAACATATACAAAATGATAATAATCAATAAACTATTTACAAGAAAACAAGTAATTTGGACATCTACGATTTGCGAATCTGTACATCATATAAAGAGTATACATGTACTTGATTGTGCTCATATTTAACAAACCAATATTATTGTGGTGATGCGCAGAGCCCCAGCCATGTTGTAAAGATTTCTATTTACAAAAAAGCATATCACAAAGATGATGCGCAAAGCCGCAGTCACACTGTGACGAGTTTTTAAAAGCCAATAACAACAATCCGATATATACACTGTTTCGTCGTGTTGCGGCAGGTGGACCACTATACACATCGAAGTCCCCCAACCTATACCCCTTCTCTTTACGAGGAGAACAATGGGTTTTCAGTACAGCAGGTTTTAACTTCAGAATAGTGGCTCTCCCCCACACGGGACCTAAAGTTAACGTCCTATCCGAGAGAAGGAGTGTTTTCCACTGTCCTGTTGCATGCTTCTAAAACAAATACAAAAAAAGAAAGGGGCACGTTAACATAAATCGCAGACTTCCGTCATCCGCCTGTGTTGGATTCGAACCCAAGATCTTTTGATTCACAGACCAATTTATCTTCCATCCAAACTCTCCAAACTATTACCCCATTCCGCTACGAACACGATCGCAACTTTTTTCGAAATATGAACTCAAGGGGAATACCCTATTGTATGTCCCGTGGAAAACATGAACATGAACATGTTCGGATTACGTAATACGTCATGGTCATGTTCGCACATTTCAATAGGTGACGCACACTAGGCTATTGAAATTGCCTTTGGAGTTTGGAGTGATATTTTCGAAAGTACACTGTTGCCCATTATAGTTGGAATAATTTTGTGTAAACCTCTCTTTATGAAGTGATTGTGAGAATAATAATAATAATAGTTCAGTTCTTGTATAGCGCATAATACGTTATGAAATAACATCTCTATGCGCTTCCAAAGAGCTTTGGAAATTATTACCCTAGCTTTAGCTCCGGCAGCCGTTATCAGCGCACAGTGCATTTCAAGGAATAATCCTACCAGGTACCCATTTACCTCACCTGGGTTGAGTGTGGCAAATGTAGATCAATGTCTTGCCAAAGGACATTAGTGCCGCGGCGGGACTCGAACCGCAGACCTTGTGATCGACAGTCCGGTGACGTATCCACTCGACCACAACACCTGTGATTTATTCTTCACAGATAAAGTTTATATATTTTCTTGGAACAATATTGATCAATCAAACTCTTTAGATTGATCAATGAAGTTCTGAGAAGATATTAACTTTATCTTCATCGTAAAAATAATCATGTTCTCACAATCATTTCATTCATTAAAATTGGTAAAAGAAATGTATTCCAACGTTATGGTCAACAGTGAGTTGCTGTCGTGTTAGTGTTATCTGTAACATCTTATTCGCTTTTGTGAGCTATTATTTTCTTTCCCGAAAGGAATTAGTTGTCACAGTATTATGGTTAATGCAAAGAAAACATCAAGAAGCAATTTAAAAAAATGTACAATATGATCAGATTATGAAACTCTGGAACAATGATAAACTTTTCCAACATGTATGGTTAGCTGCTATTATTCTGATTAAAGATAGTGTGGATTAAATATTTAAAGTTAAACAAGGAATGTTTCCATTCTGGACTATTTCCTCGTTTATGGCCTGTAAAAAATACCGAAAATGCTATTCAATCCGTTTTATTGAGTCTTTTTTTAACCATAAAGTCACAAATCTCTGTTATTAAAGAAACACAGAGAATCGTTTCCTTTTTATTTCCTATCTTTTGCAAGAACAAAATGATATTTCTCTCGACCTCTTTCATGACTATGCATTCACTCTCTTTCTCTCCAAGTTGTTTGGTATAACGTTTATATAAGTTACTGCACCGTTTGGTATAACGCTTATACCAGTAAGTGAATGCCCAGTTGTTTATAACGTTTATACCAGTTACCCGGCACCCCCCCCCCTGGATCCGCCACTGCTTGACCCCCCTTCACACTTTTTTGAAAAAGAATGTTAAAGAGAAATAGAAAGAAAGAAAGAAAGAATAGTGACCTGCCAGTGTCACAAATAAGGTATCAAAATATGCCCATCTGACCGTAATTAAATGCCTAAAACCCCATAGCTTCCGGGGGCTCCGCCCCTGGACCCCACCAGGGGCCCTAAGGCAGACCCCTGGATGCTCATCTGACCGTAATTAAATGCCTAAAATAATAATAATAATACACAACATTTATTAGGCGCTTAATACGGTTGTTTCTAAGCGCACCATAATAATCTTGTCTGTCTACAAATTACCAACCAAAACTTATAATAAACACACAAATTATAAATCTGTTCTTCTTTCAAATAAATCATGCATATATAATAATAAAAATGAGATCAAATATAAGATCAAACATACGATCAAACGTACAAGGAATAAGATGGTGTGCACCTCCTTTGACCGACTCACATCTGAGCCCGTGTAGAATATCATTCATGAATTAAAAAGGTGCGTTTTCAGCAAGGACTTAAACTGGTCCAGGGATTAATGAGTATTATGAATATGCGCTGGTAATTTGTTCCAAAGGATCGGGGCAATTACTGAAAAAGCTCGATCGCCATATCTTGTAACAGTACTAGGTCCAAGGGTTAACTACTTCCGGGGGCTCCGACCCCTGGACCCCACCAGGGGCCCTAAGGCGGACTCCATGAATGCTCATCTGACCGTAATTAAATGCCTAAAACCCCTTAGCTTCCGGGGGCTCCGCCTCTTGACCCCGCCGGGACTTTGCCCCTGAACCCCACGCCAATTTACGCTCCACTCGCTATATGCTCACTATACGCTCTACCTGATCGTAAATAATTTAGCCCCCCACTTTGAAAAACATTCCGCGGGGCCTGCATGTAACATGTAAGAGTGGTGGTGATGCAGATTTTTTTCTTCTACCCCCTAACGTTTTTGCTAATTACGCCACCGGGTATAACGCTTATACATGTACCAGTTAATGCCCAATTGTTTGGTATAACGCTTATACCAGTGAGTGTTCAGTTAATAGATGTAGCATTTATCATATCCCATCAATGTTGCTATAATAATAAGAACCATATGTCTTTTCTAATTTTCTTTTGTTCTTTGAATTTCTGAAATTATCATGTCCTTTGTACTACGCATATTTTTCAATACTGGATTTGTTGGCTGTAAAATAAAAATAAATTTACCAAAAAATGGTTGAAGGCCTGTTTTATTATGTGTGGCTTTTGTAATGCATAAACAATTCATGTGTAATTTATAAATTAATGATTTAGCTATTCATGAACTATTTTAAGATTAGGCAGAACCATCACTAAAAGGGTAACGATAAATTTGTAATTAATGCTGGCTATTGGTATCTTTCACAAATAAGCCTTGAAGAAAAGTGAAAGAGAAACCCAGAACCTGAAAACTAAACAATTTTGGTTTAAATCTGGATTTCTGCAGTCCAGATTGAAATAATGTGCTGTTATTAGTCTTGTATGGTTCCTTTCAACCACTCAAATCTGATAAAATAAGTATCGATAAGACGTCTGTAGTCTAGGTTATGTATGTATGTATGTATGTATGTATAGGCGAAGGGCTTCAAATAACTAGTATGCTGATGCACTATTTTTTATAACCTGCATGTTCTGACTTGCCTTTTCACGATTCAATCTTTGGAATGATATTTTATAATAGTTACCTTTGAATAATCCAGAGCACTGGACGTGTTATATCTCATTTCACAGTGATATGGCTGGTATGTTGTTCTTGCATTTGTTTTTTACTGTTGACTTTCAATTATTCACTGCTATCTATTTCTTAGAACACACAGAAACGTCTTTATCTTTGTAAGTTCTGATAAGCGAAGTATGTTTGCGCGTCCCTGGGTTTCCCAAGTTCGGGACGAGGACTTTGGAGCTACCTCAATTAACACAAAGTTCACAGTGCCACTTAACGTATTAAATAGTTCCTAAGACAAAACAAGTGGAAATGATATCCAAGCATTTAAAATGGGTTGGACTATTATATGGTTTTCTCTGCAGCATAAGTTCCGCTTTAATAAAATTTGAAATCTGAATACCTTCCTGCATTAGCGAAGATAATTATGCATAACATCAGGGGGGTGTTTCACAAAGATCCTAAGTCGAACTTAACTCTGTGTTGGACTTAAACATTATGGAGAGCCATTTGTAGCCTTAAAATAACATATATTCAAAAGCAAAAATTCAAGTATTTTAGACTTTTCATAAATTCCACATCAAGAACATATAATCTCCTTGATCATAGAAAATATGAATGATTTCAATCAACGTTTTATGCCTTTTAAAATAACTTTTACAAAATATTTTCAAAGATGCTAACGGCTTTCCATAATTGTTAAGTCTAACTTAGAGATAAGTTCAACTTAGGATCTTTGTCAATCACCCCTCCCCAGGACTCTATCAAGCTATACCTTGAACATTCACTTGGTTCGTTGTTGCAACATTGATGTGGAGTATACAATGAAGAACTCAGTTCGAAATAGATTATCCATATACGTCGACCTATTTTGTTGCAAAGGGTTTTTTCTTTAGCATATACTGTATAGCTTATTTTATTATAGCTAGCAAATGTTGAAGAAAATGATGATGATACTGGCTTAGAACGGCCTAGCTATCGCTCATATATCACCACGCAATGTATGAAACATAAATAAAGAGCGCCTACAAGAAAAGAAAAAGTAAATCGGATCAGACATTCTTGGAATGTCAATCACACCACAGGGTTATTTCAAAAGATAAAATTAACTTTAGAGGACGGGTATTTTGTGATTTGCTGAAATTCACGATGTAGCTTTTGACACAATCCATGACACATGCATGCAGGCTATTTGAAACAGCTCAACGCATGCACTGACCAAATTATACTCCTACGCAAACCATCGCTTCACTGTTTGTCGCCAGCTTAATAGCGTAATGAGTGACGTGTGGGGTGCATTATAATTATTTATTCTACCAAATAAAAGTCTAAAGGGTGCGTTTATCGGGTCTTGCCATCAGATATGTACATATCGAACCCCACTATACGAACGTGATTCTCGGGATGTCGCGTTTATCGTCTCTTCACGATTCAAAATAAAGGCCTTGTCTCTGCGCAGCTGCTTTGCGCCGTTTGACCCTGGAAGCGGATTAGCCTGGGAAGGTCCATAGAGCTATATGGGAAGGTCCGATTTGTATGTGGGGTTCAAAACAGCTTTGCGTTTATCGTGTCTCATAAACGTGATTCTGGCTGTATGTCACATTCAAAACGCACCTTTTTCGGCGTTACAATATGCCCATATCTAAAGACGTTTGAAATAGGGCTTTGCGTTTATCGCCTTAAAAATTTGCCTGAAAGACGTTTGAAAACGCTGATTCTAGGCAAAAATTTGGTCGATAAACGCGACCAAATTTGTGTGATTCGATCATGAAATTATCTGCTTTAAAGGCATCGTTTAACAATGTTAAATCTGAGATGCATGGCCCTACGTGTTATCAGTGTCTGCATGTTATATGGGGTAATATTGAAGCCCTATAAAAATTGCGCTTCAAAATGATCATGAAGTGCCTCAAAAAAGTAAAAATTTTGTGTGACCGGTTTTACCATACTCATTTTCTTCAATAGACTGTATTGTTTTAAAAACCGTTAGGAAAACGAAAAATGAAATTTCGATTTCCAATCATAGATATCTTGATAATCAGACAGGCGATCGGCTTGTAAAAGTCATGGGATTCAGCTGACTGACATAAAGGTTTATAATTATGATTGCAGCATGCGCTAAATCCAGGATTTTGTTTCAGAATCTGAGGAAATGTTACCGAGTCGCTTTGTTGATTCGGTATTATATATTAAATTAAGAAATGCAGGTACAATGAAATCGATTGTCATTTTGTCATATACAGCACATGCATATAGGTCTAATAAAAAAATGTGTGTCCTCTTGAATCTTGATTTGTCAAACAAGAGGAGAGAGAGAGTTCGTTTTATGTTAACAGAACAAAAAAGAAAATCTTCATGAGAGGTGTAATGTTGATGCACGGGCATGAATCACCAGCACACCAGAAAGGGCTGATAAAGTGCCCCCTTGAGGTGATGACCTTTCTTCTTCTCCTTCTTTTCCTCCCTCTTCTTCGTACTCTCCTCCTTCTTCTTTTCCTTCTTCTTCGTCTTTGTTTCGCTTATCACAATTTGTTAAAGAAACTTTGTGCCCCTCTTTGGAAAATCCTGGATCTGCCCAATTGTATAGGACCTACCTACCTGGCTTTATATTTTTAAAATTCCGCTTTTAATTAAAACAATTTCTTTAAAGCCTCTCTGCACTAATTTGGCCCGGAGGGATTCGAGGGATTAGCATGGTCACTGACAGGTGGTTATTCTCAATCAACTCAGCTCTCAATTAACATAAGAAAAAGAGGATCATGGGGGACCAACGGGCACCGCTTAGGCATTGTTTTCTATATAGAGGGAGCAAGTAGCTACAAGTAGTACAGTGGGGCTTTAACATAAACAAAGTTTCGAAAAATAATCATTTAAATTTTGCAGCATGGTTTTCATATTCAGTGTAAAAGGGGGACTTTAAAATACAGAAACGTACATTGCACTAAAATAGGAGAAAATTAAATACATGTAGAAACTTTTAACGTAAGAAACGTGCACATGGAATGTACACAGTAAGACAGAAAGGTTAAGCGTACAGGTAATCAATTTCAATTACCTGTCAGTTACCCGTCAGTTTGTGATATCATTATCCACTTTTTATCAAAGTAAACAAACTAACGACGTATAACAGACAGAGAATTAACTTTGAACAACCGTGGAAACCAGTGAGTCAGAAATAAACTATACATGACTTTTTGTATAAAAAACGCGTTGAAGCGTGGGACGTTTGCCTCAATAATAACGTACAGATACATGGATAGTGAGAATGTGCACACAGTTGAGGTTACCGAGGAGTTTTATCTCATTGAAGTTACACACAGTCTGATGTAGAAAGAAGAGAGAGGGGAGAGGAGGAGGGAAAGTGGGAGGTTGCTGAGGAGAGGGAGAAGAATAATAAGGAGAGATGGAGTGGAAGAGTAGGTAGCAGGAGGGATAGGAAGGGGAAGAGGAAAAGAGAGAGAGAGAGAGAGAGAGAGGCAGATACAATGTAGAAATGAGATAAAGTGTTTTTTTAAGTTTAGAGTAAAGAGAGGAGAGGTGGAGAAGAGAGGAACAAATTTCATGAAGGAGGTAACAAAGAGATATATAGAGAAAGAGAGAGAGAAGAAGAAGAGAGGGAGAGAGAGAGAGAGAGAGAGAGAGAGAGAAGGGGGACAGTCGGGCAGACTGACAAAATCAAAGGTAGCAATTTGTTGATATTGACACCACCCCCCACCACCACCACCACATACATACACACATTGACACATACATCATAAAATAACATTCGTATATAGAAACCTTACTTTCTTCTTCTTTGAAAACCCTGGATATATATAAACTTGGACTTCCTTCTTCTTTTATTGTCAATACCAATATTTACTTCATAGGAGAGAATAGCGTCATAGACGCATACTTTTCTGATCATTGCGAAACTTATTATGGGGAAATGGTTTTCACCATATTAATAGACAACAGTACTACTAACTTTCAAGAAGTTAAGGTTAAACGAATTGATTTCTTCTTAATTTGTATATTTATGCATACTAAAAACGTGGAGATATTAAACAAGGACAAAGACAAGAACGTACATAATATGCTATCGATCCATGAGGAAACAGCATAAGGAAATTTCGGGTGGACAGAATATGCTGTCGAAATTGAATATTGCGCAAATGTCATTTCTTCATGTTAGAACATGTAAATGAAACTATAATAGTGCCAGTGTTCATATCAGAAAGGGAAAAAACCCAGACAAGATAAAAGGCCATTCCTTGGTGTTGTTGTTTTTGTTGGTGTTGTTGGTGGTGGTGGCGTTGTTGTTATTGGTGGTGTTGTTGTTGGCGGTGGTGTTGTTGTTGTTGGTGTTGGTGTTGTTGGTGGTGGTGTGTTGTTGGTGGTGGTGGCGTTGTTGTTATTGGTGGTGTTGTTGTTGGTGGTCAGGGTTGTTGTTGTTGTTGGTGATGTTGTTGTTGGTGGTGGTGGCGTTGTTGTTATTGGTGGTGTTGTTGTTGGTGGTGGTGTTGTTGGTGGTGGTGGCGTTGTTGTTATTGGTGGTGTTTGTTGGTGGTGGTGGCGTTGTTGTTATTGGTGGTGTTGTTGTTGGTGGTGGTGGCGTTGTTGTTATTGGTGGTGTTGTTGTTGGTGGTGGTGTTGTTGGTGGTGTTGTTGGTGGTGGTGGCGTTGTTGTTATTGGTGGTGTTGTTGTTGGCGGTGTTGTTGTTGTTGTTGGTGATGTTGTTGTTGGTGGTGGTGGCGTTGTTGTTATTGGTGGTGTTGTTGTTGGCGGTGGTGTTGTTGTTGTTGCTGGTGTTGGTGTTGTTGGTGGTGGTGGTGGTGGTGTTGTTGTCGTTATTGTTGGTGGTGGTGGTGGTGGTGATTGTTTGTAATTTGTTTGTTTGCTTGCCTGTTTGTAATTGTCAAACATTTTTGAAGTGGATAAGACGCTTTCAGGTGCATGGACGACCCCCTCCTCCCCACAAAAAAGAGCTCCCATCATTACTATCGATTAGGCATATCAAGTGAACGTATATTATCGTGATAAACTCGAGTGTTTGTGTATGGAAAGCAATCATTTTAGACTTTTCTTTTGGATTTCGCAATACTTGGAGGCTGTGAAATATGTATTGCAGTGTACATTATTTTATATGGATAATAAGTAGTATAATTAACAGTTAGTCTCACGGTTACTAAAATGATAGACCAAACAGACAGGGATGAAGAGGGGCAATTATTGCGGGGCAGATAATACGAGAGAGAGAGGAGAGAGAGAGAGAGAGAGAGGCACATACAATTTAGAAATGAAATTAAGTTTTGTGTTTTTTTTTAAAGTATAAAGTAAACGGAGGAGAGGTGGAGAATAGGGAGACAGATTTCATGAAGGAGGGAACAAAGATATATTTATATGAGAGAGAGAGAGGGAGAGAGAGAGATGGAGAGAGAGAGGGGAGAGAGAGAGAGTGAGAGGGGGAGAGCGAGAGGGAGAGGGAGAGAGAGGGGAGAGAGGGAGAGGGGGCGAAAGAGCGAGAGATAAGGGCGACAGTCAGGCAGACTTACAAAATCAAATGTAGCTATTTTTATATTGACCCCCCCCCCCAACATACATACACACATCCAGCATAAAATAACATTTGTATATAGAAACCTCACTTTCTTCTTCTTTGAAAACCCTGGATATGTAAACTTGGACTTCCTTCTGTTTTGTATTGTCAATACCAATAGTTACCTTATAGCCGCATGCTTTCCTGTTCATTGCGAAACTTATTATGGGGAAATGTTTTTTTCCAAAATGGTTTTCCCCATATAAATAGACAACTACTAACTTTTAAGAAGTTAAAACGAATTGATTTCTTCTTAATTTGTATTATGCATACTAAAAACGCGGAGATAACGAGGTCAAGTCAAGAAGGCATACATAATTATGCTATCGATCCATGAGGAAACAGTACAAGGGAATTTCGGGTGGACAGAATATGCTGTCGAAATTGAATATTGCGCAAATGTCATTTCTTCATGTTAGAACATGTAGATGAAACTATAATAGTGCCTGTGTTCATATCAGAAAGGGAAAAAACCCAGAAAATATAAAAGGCCATTACATTGTTATTGTTGGTGGTGTTATTGTTGTTTGTGGTGGTGATGGTAGTGGTGGTTGTTTGTAATTTGTTTGTTTGTTTGCTTGTCTGTTTTTAATTGTCAGGTGTTTTCAGGTGCATGGACGACCCCTCAATAAAAAGCTCCCATCATTACTATATTAATTAGGCATATCAAGTGAACGTATACATTATCGTAATAAACTCGAGTGTTTGTGTATATGGAAAGCAATCGTTACAGACTTTTCTTTTGGATTTCGCAATACTAGTACTTGGAGGCTATATACGAAATATATATTGCAGTGTAAATTATTATGTATGGATAATAAGCAGTAATAATTGTTAGTCCCACGGTTACTCAAATGAAAGACCAAATAGGCAGGGATGAACAGGGGCAATTGTTGCGGGGCAGATAATACGAGAGAGAGAGAGATGCAGAGAGAGAGAGGGGGGGGGTGAGAGAGAGATGCAGAGAGAGACAGACAGCGAGAGACAGAAAGAAAGAGAAGACGGAAAGAGATAATGTAAGAGAGGAAGTATAGGTTTTATACCAGGTAATGACTTTTATAGACAAGGAAGTTACATGAAAGAGGAAGAAATTCACCTGATAAAAAAAAATCCCCATTCCAACGGATGAACCTGAAGGGGATTATCAACACTCTTAAATTGAGCTTGGCAGAGTCATGATTGTTAAAGTTATTTCATGACAAACTTGGAACATGAATTATTCGTCCTTTATTATGCACTTGAGGAACATTATATTATGGCCAATGACAGCAGAGGCGTAGCCGTAGTCGATGGGGGAGGCCGAGGGGGCAGGTCAGTCCTTATCATAATCTTTTTTTAAAATAGATATTGTCATTCTGTCGGCAAACTGTTGTTGGCACATGCAATACGTTCCTAGCTAAGATACGATGAAATGTAATAAGATTTATTGACTCGGGGGAGGGGGGGGGTATGAGAGTACAAACAAAGAAACATAGTTATTTAAGAGTGAACACAACTTGTATAACATCCCCTCCCCCATTTCACCATCACATTATTCACTTACTCCAGCCCCCCAAAAAAAAAAAAAAATCTGCCCCCATCCCAAAGAAATTAGTTGTCACAAGTAACATGGTAAATGCCAACAAAAAAAATCAAGAATCAAATTGAAACAACAAAAAGTACAATATGATCAGATAACGATTACGAAAAATTCTTAAATATCAATTAATTTAAGCGAGACACATGTAGAAAATGAATGCAAGAACCTTGCTTCATTTCACTGTAATGACTATATAGGCTATCATTATCAAAACTATTGGCAACATGCAAATCATGTTTGAATTGCCATGATTGTATGCGCAAGGTTCTATATAATTAAGAAATGCAGCATAATATTTGCTTTCAAATCTTAGACACATAGGTGTTTAGCTGCGATCTCTTGTTTTGGAACAGCGCTATATTTTGTCCCAAACAAATCTGTGTTTAATTAGTGTAATGAATTCTTTAACTGTGACCCCCGCTTTCGAAATTGAAAGCATTGTTGTTCAATGTTTACAAGATGTTACATGCCTTTGATTCAGTCGAGCCTGGAATGTGCATTGTTTTTATGTCTTACTGCTTCACAATTCAACAACTGGGGCAATCGAGGTTATGAAAAATGTACTCCCGTACCCTGTTATTGCAGGGGGTCTTTAATCGAAATTTGAGTCATATTAGGATCACTTCATTTTGGACTTGATTCCCATCCAAATGCTTGAAAGAATTCAACTTTATTTGTTTTTAATTTAAAAGTCTGGTGTATAAAGAGTGGCCAGCAGCTCAGCCTGAGACCGTCATCTTAATATAAAGTATTATATATTTACAAAGTCAGTTTACATTATATAACATAGGCCTATTGTAAATAAATATATGAGAAATAATACATGATAAACGGTTACAAACCTACTTTATAAAAACAGGGTTATAATAATAATGTACAGTAGATGTTGCAAAAACTAATGTAGTGGTTTGACTTAATCTTCTCTTCCTGTAAGTCTTCCTGGAAATATAAACACACATCATCTTCCTTGTTTAGGTTCTAAATAATCATAAGAATACTAACATGAAGTTTAGATTTAGCTTTCCCTCCTCCAAAGAAGCTTGGAATCCATTGAAATTTAAAATTTGAATGTTCACATAAATGATACTGCACATTCTTCCGAAATTGGATCGTAGTCAGAGTGATGTCGTGGAGTGTGCTGTGGGTTTTAGACTTTACCATTATGTAAAGAAATGTTACAGAATAATAATAGAAGCTATGATGATCGACCCGTAAAATAGTGGATCTTCCACTTCTGCATAGTAAAGGGTGTTCAACAGCTAATTCAAGATTATAAGATTATATTGGACTACATTGTCAAGCCTAGGCATAAAACTAGAGGGAACTAGATCTAGTGTCATACGGGAAGTCGAGCACGGCATGCAGAGGTGTGATAAGCTGGGCCGAGACTGATCATATTAATCTCAATTTACATATAAATTATAACCGGCTAATTCGTGTAATTTCTACGACACTCTAGAAAATATGATGGTAAAAATCACTCTTCAACTCACCTTCAGAAGTTCAGGCCTAAGACTAAGAAATACTTTCAACTCAATTCCAAAATGTCCAATATACTTTGCAAACTTTTCCCGCCAAGCTGTACGGAACTTGTAACTTGCAGACTTCCCGAGACAAAAGTTCAATAATTCTGAGGAATTTTTAAATACCATGTACATATTCATCCAGGGTATTTAAATGTCCGCTGAAATTCCCCAGTCAGTTGTTTTGATCAAAAAATTGTGGGTGCATGTCGAAACTTGCCGAAGTATTTTTTTATTTATTTATAGATCTTTTTTTCATGACGCATATTAATGTGGGCGGGGTTGTCACTTTGCCATATCATGCATTCGATCGGTTCATTCTGAGTTCATGAAAGTGTAAATTTCGATGTAGGCCTACACGAAGTAGTATTGTTTTTAAATGATTAGCTCAGGAAGTAATAGATTAACTATGTGAAGTATTAAATGCCTCCATATAATACTGTTTATTATCGAAGTTGAATTTTGGGGATAAACATGGTAACAATAGGGGTATGACGTCATTTTATAGGTCCCTTTTGTGACTCGTCATAATATATAATCAGCTGGCTAATCGCTCTACAGCGCATGCTCAGAACTATGACATCAACAACAATGGCGGCGAACAGAGAAGAAATCCTTGCGAATTTTCAGGTATAAAGCTGCTTGATTTTATGTCCTTATCAACATTATTTCATGATTTCATTAAGTTCATGATAATCTTTATTATGTTCATATGTAAGAAAATATCTTGAATCCACTAATGGGTTATTTAACTGTAGTTTTTCTCGAGTTTAGTGAACATGACCAGGATTATTTGCTAATCATTCCGGTCATCGTGCATGTCTATGCGATGGCTGTGTTGTGTACCGGTAGTATAGTGTAGCGTGTTTGTGACCAGGCAGAAATGAGCGAACCCTCTCGGCCTCGCCCTGCGCTAGGGATCCGCTGGGTGAAAGGATTAAGGAGAACATCTCGAATCGTGATTGGAGTAGCCTTAGGCCAGGGGCTAGGTGATAATATACAAATATACAATACCTTTCAAGGGTCTAGCAAAAACTATGAGTTAATGAAGAGGCATAAAGCCATAAATAGTAACTTTCCCGAGAGCAAATTTATATCAAATTTACTATACCCGAGGCTTGCCGAGGGTATAGTAAATTTGATATAAATTTGCCTCGAGGGAAAGTTACGTGTTATGCCTCTGAATTAACTCATAGTTTGCTAGAGCCAAGAAAGACATTGTATATCTATTTTATATCCCTCATGAGACACGAGCATCTCACTATTACAAAGAAATATGAACTGTGAGTTTTCAGCGGCATATGCCTAAATTAAATAAAAAGAAAATGTAAACGACTTACCAGATTAAAATTCCTTCTCCTTAATTAGTCCCCCCCTAAAAATGACAAAATTCAGTCAGCGTACGGGATTTAAAATGCCTCATAGCGGGCAACTCCCGCGGTGCACTCACGGCTCTCAGGCCGTGCAATTTACGCAGTGCAGTAACTGCAATAGCACAACACTACTGCAGTACCGTACAGCGCGGCGCCAGCTAAACATTGCATCCGTCAATGTTTCATTTAATTGAGCCGTGCAATTTTCTTGTATTTCTTATTTTAATGTGATGTGAATGTGAGTAAGGTACATGTTATTACAGAAGTGTCCAAGGAATGATTGAGGTGAAAGGGATATAATAATAAAACAAATATACAATGACTGATTCTTGAAACTATTAAATCGCACTCGTACTCAAGATCAAGAACATCAATTTCGATATCGATCGCAGAAATATCGGTGATCGGTGGAAAAAGTGGATTCCGGAATTTACTATACAACGCCAAATAGTAAATGTTCTCACTCTCTCAAATTTAATAGTAAAAATATCCCTATTTCGTGCTCTGTACAATCGCAATGCAAAAAACTATACATGAGGGATATAATACGAAATATGATATTGATATCACCTAGCATTAATTAGCACCTATACCCCCTGCATGATCAAGAGGGAGGTAAACAAAACCCAAGGCCAAATATCGGGCACTAATTCAGAATCATATCCCTACTTTGACCCGCAACTCCGGCATCAGTAGGGGTGCATAAACGTAAACGCCAACAAATTGTGTCCAAAAAATAAAGATCGTCCGCATTTTTTCATCTGTTTTGTTTTCATCTGCGGGTTTCGGGTTCCCGAACCGCGCGCTGGCAATGCAAAAAACCGGATTCTGCATAATAAAATACCCCCAGTTCACCGTCTACTTTTATGGGTTGTCCGTCTCCCCGAGGATTTATCACTCATAACGTGAAAGTCTCTGTACAAAGTCAATGTGAAATGCATCAAGAAAATCATCACAGAATCTGTTTTTCTCATCGCCTACGCGCGGATCGGAAAAAAGAAACGTCTGCGAAAATGCAGATGAACCTTATTTTTGCAGACGCATCTGTCTGTGTTTACAAAGACGATTCTCATGTATGCGGACGATCCTTATTCTCAGACCAGCGCCCCTACTGGGCATGGAGATACCCTACTAAAACATACCCAAAATCAACTAAATCTTCATCAATTTTTCAAATAATGGTCATGATTTAAAAGTCGTTATGTTTATTACCCCTTTCGTGTCAATTTTCTTTCTCTTTTGGAGTATTTTTCCTAAAAACAAAGACATTATAATATGAACTTTCTCACAGGTTTCATGGCAAACCGCTGCACGATTACAATACAATTCTTCTTCTCTTCTTCACGATAATCTGCCTCCTTCAATACCGAAGATTCTTGCAGATGCTGTTACAATTGCATACTGTATCCACGAAGGGGTGCGGGCGGGCATTGCTTTTGGGTGCTTAAGGGCTCTTAGTGCAAACTGAGCCACAAACCTATATTAGCTTTTTCAAACAAATTTTACGATGAGCATTTCTTAAACAATTTTGGTTGAGAATGAATATTATCCTGTACAATCAAAATTCAAGCCTGTCACAATTACATGTTTAGACCCCTTATGGACCACCAGTTTTTTAGTAATTATAAGTTTCACTTTCCATTAGTAGTGTCAGATTTTCAAACTTTTATCGATTTAATTAAAAAAAAAAAAAGGTTGTTATATGTACCGACCCATGCGAGAACGTGGGTAATGCGTGGAAAATGGTCACAGTTCCATACAAAGAGGTTGAATTGCCCTTCAGTGGCAAAATCCTCTATAAAGATTACAAGTGCACAGATGCCATAATACTAATCAGCTCAGTTCCATTATTGACCGTAAACACCCTCTCCATCATCCCTCTCTTATTCCTACAGGCCTGTACGGGTATCGAGAACTTTGAGGAGTGCCTTGCCCACCTGGAGCAGAACGACTGGAATCTTACAGGTGCTATCAACTCTGTGTTCGGTGCACAGGAGACAGCAACAGCGGTGGCGGTGGTGGAGGCGGAGGCGGGCAGGATGAGAGCGGCATTCGGGGACGATCTGCTTTCCAGGAGATCCCCATGGAGATCCCAATGGAGGCACAAGAGTAGGTGTTCTTGATAATGCAGATTCGAGATTTTAGAATCATTGCAACATATCTGCACAGCTGGATGGCTGAATTGTGATGGTTTTACAAATTTAAAAAAAAAAAACATGCCCAAAATTACAGTATACAAATGTAATGTTACAATGAATATACTTTGGCACAGTTGTAGTATTATAATTGAAAGACAAATTAGAAATACAACTTGAACCTGCAATTGTGTAGGTGCTACAGTCATTGAATTTAGTTGAATAATCGACTGATGTATTTTGGAGGGTCTAGACAAAAGAAAATGATAATTTGTTTCTATGCACTATATTGTATTATTATTAATGGTATCCCTGCTTGTTTCATTCCGTACAGGCCCTTGGTACGAGATGTTGACGCCACGGTGCAGCCCACCTTCTCTGACACCCCTGGTCCCTCCTCCTCCCCTTTCATCCCATCTCCAGTTACCCTCTCCTCCTCCACTCGAAGACCTCGCTTCATCCACTTTAGCATCAAGCACAGGGGCAAGGTCATCGCACTCTCGGTCACAGATGAACACCAAGTTGGTAAGATTATATTTATCCTTGCAATTTTTGAGTGATCACTGATTTTTTTCATGTGCTTTAATATTAGGGTTGAGCAATTTGGGGGAAATACATATGTAAAGTGAGATACCAGGAAGGTCTCACCATTAAAAAAAAATTGTGTTTTGCCTATGTATAGAATATATGTGGACCTTCTGAGTCCCGCCCCGGCACCTTAATCCTTGTTGTTTTTTTAGGATTGAGGGGGATGTTGTTTGCTAAATTGATTACAAATATATTTGCCAGTGATTGTATGATCTTGTGTCCCCTGATATTGATTTGTTATTGTGTTCACAATGACATGAGATTTGAGTTGAATTCAAAGTACATTGTAGAAATGCAAAACAGTATTTTAAAGTAAATTTAAAGTAAATTTGGTTGTCTTATACACATATTATACCTAGTATGAAGTACATATGATATACCCGTAATATGAAGAAGAACAATAGGATGTCATTTTTTTTCTTGATCCAGTAATTTCATTTTCATTAAGTAAATGTCTCACCAGTGTTCATTTGTATTCATTATTTTTTCGTCTCATTCTCATGTTCTCTAACAGATCACTTAAAAGACCTACTTTCTAAGCAGCTGAATATACCAAAGATTGCCCTGTATCTCTCAGGGTGGGATACGAGAGCACCTGTACCTAGTAATGAGGTAAGATTCAAACATGCAATAGTCTGTTTCAATCAATAATGGTGCAGACAACTCTTCCACGTCCATCTACCGTTCACACCGTAGCAGTAAACATACTAGTGCTGTAACATCACGGTTATTTTCAATTCTGTTTAACGGCAAGTCAAAACCGGCGGTTTTTTTCGGTTAAAACAAAAAATACTTACTTTTGCCAAGGTCGTTGCTGATTGAAAGTAAAAATAGAATACCACGCACCCAACACACGCCAAATTTCTAGGTTAAACGCGATTTCCATTCATTGCACTCAATCACTCATCAATACGGTGCGATGTTATGCGATGTTACGCCGCTCCGTTTGTAAACACCGCCCCTGACAGCTGAATACTACTGCTTATCACTTGGTTGTTATTTCCCAGACCTCGCCAAATTTGTTTATTGTGCAAGAAAAACTGGGGCATGAGCTGGGGTCATTGACCTAGTTATAGTTTGGTTGCGTTATGGGGTCATGTGAGCCAGAGTTATTTTTAGAGGCTTTTGATTGAACAATTGTGCCTGTATTTCGCGGCTGGGAACTTTGTTTTACGAGTCAACTTCTCAATCTGCAATCTTGCAATTGATTGTTATCGTGTAGATTGTTGCTCTGCAATTCAACATTACAAGTCAGGGCTGACTTATGATGACTATAATGTTGGCAAAACTTGATTAATTAGCTTCATAAACAAAGTGAAACCCAGTCATTGTTCCAATGCATGCCCGACAGTAAAGTCTCCGTGTAAACGAACCGTCAAATTGGAAACGGTTAGTGCCATGGACTGTCGTTTACATGACGGTTAAACGTTTGACCACAGCACTAAAACATACCGGGAGCACCGTGGTATACCGGTGAAGGTTTTTTGCTGTTTGGTCTACAACCAGTTCATCTACTACCCACTTGGTCTATTGCTCCTTTAGTCTAATTCCCAGTTTGTCTAATGCCCATTTTGTCTACTATACATATTGTCTAATAATCATTTAATCATAAATAATGATAATCATTAAATGATTATTAAACCTTATGGATAGTAGACAAAATAGACTTTAGGCAAACTAGGAATTAGACCGAAAGGAAATTGGAATAAATGATAAGTAGACGAAATGATTATTAGACCGTGTGGATGGTAGACAGGCTGGGTGTAGTCTTATTTTGTAGACCATATGGGAATAGACGAACTGGTTCATATGAGAGGTCCCAGGTTGGATCCGTCGCAGTGCTTACAGCTTTGGACAAGGTGTTTTGCCCACTTTTGTCCCACTCCACCCAGGCGTATGCAATGGGTACCAGGCAAATGCGGTGTAATGATTATTAGAGGAGCCGTAGGAGTAACAGTATTGATGCCGATGAAGCTTCCCTGTGTAAATAAGATTATTCAGATTAATGGAGAGGTGAAATGTTGACTTTTGGGGATCATTAAAAGGTCAAGTTCACATTAATTCATATGTTTATGTCATTTTTTTTGCCACAGACAACTCTCTCCACTCTCAATCTACCTGCTGAAGTAACTCTGACCCTAAGCACACCTACTGTGGAAGGAGAAGCACATCAGCCTTGCCCCTCCAATGGAGAAGAGTATGTTTTTTGTCTTAGGGTTGTTGGTTCTTTGCATGACGGGATGTGCACATGTGGGGCTAGGGTGTAGAGAAGCTACATATTGACCATTGGAAATGCAGATTTCATATGAACTTGTACACATGCTACTTGGGAGTAGAATTGACTACCGGAATTAGAAAAGGGAGAGTTGATAGAAATTTTGATGTATGGAACAATGGGTTAAATTGAGTATAATAGCTGTATTGACAGTTGGAAAATGAGATTGAAGTATGATTATCATGTGAAGGTATGATAAGTATGATAGCTATTGACAGTGATAACAGATTGAAAGTGTGCCAGTCTCATAACATAATCGAAAGCACTTAGATGACTCAGAATTCTTGCCTGTGGCTGGGCTGGTCTTTGCATACAATGAACTAATGCATGAAGTATAATGACTCTTTACATATTACATGAGTAATGTTCACCAAACAGACTCCTAGGATGGAATGTTCAGTTCTTCCATGTGCCCCGTAACGACAACCCCTGCCTATAGATACGTGGCCTTTGTAGAGAGGTGGCCACTATGACAGGATAACTATCAAGCCTCATACTATCCCTTATGATTTTGTTTCACGTCCAGGCTGTCGTTTACCGAGCGACTCACAAGGAATACAGAGCTCGTTATTACGGACTCGGATGAGGACATGGTTTATAATCTCAGATACGAGGGCTGCAAGACTATAGTGGACGTCAAGCAGGGCATCTTTGCACTGACCAACGTCCAGCCTAGACGACAGGAGTGGACGGGGTGGCCAAACGACATTGACACGGTAACTATTCTGCATGACTTGGAATACCGTAGCCAAGAGCTTCCAACTAGAGCTTTGAAAAATTACTTCTTTTCTTCTTTTTTTTTTTTTTGTACCTAAAGTCTTTTATAGTTTTGTATCAGCTTGCAATGTACATCAATCCAATATGGCCTCCAGTCCAAGATTTGGCCCATGGTATCTTAGAAATGTGAAATAATTTTTTTTTTATTTACTTTTTATTTTTTATAAAACTGCATTTGTACTTTGCCATTTTGATGTTGCATTGATGCTCGACTAAACCTCCAATCTTTGTTTTACTCATTAACTGTCCAAGAAACAAATCTTTCAAATTCAGATCATATTTATAGATTGACTCTCAGAGCATGAAAAATTGACAAGGTTTATTTTAATAACGATTAACATTGATAAAGATTGCGATATTGTTAGACTTGTAACCAGTATCATTTATGTATCAATATTTCAATTGAGCAGAGCACAAAATATTTTCACATAAAATTACTGGATACGTACATATTTCTCTTGTTTTTCAGCTAACGTTGGCAGCTTCAGGTATAGATTTCCCTCGACACAGACTTTCTTTCAAGAGAATACCAGTAGATCAACCTCAGAATAATAGGTCGCAGGTAAGCCCGGTATCCCATCTTCAGAATTTCTCAATCTTCTCTAGTAACTAACCATATATTGGATGTCATATCAAAACCGTTTTCCTTGTCATAACTTGGAATAGTCCTTAAGATTTCTTGAGAGGTTTTCAAGACAAGTTTTTCTAAGAAAAGCTTGGAGAGAAATGTATGCATTAAGTTTAAGTTTTATCTTTTAAATGTTCTTTAAATACTTGTAAGGATAAACATTGAATATTTCAACTTAGTTCTGCTCCATGTAACTCTCTATTAAGGCTGTGCATAACCGTGTAATGAGGTACTCGAGTACACTCCCAGTCTTGCCCGCGAATACTCGAATACTCGGACGCCATGTTTTTTTTGTTTTGTTTTTTTAATATTTAAAAATAAAACTTAATACCTAGCTAGCCTTTATTTTGGTGATTTTACTCACACAAATAAGCCTGAGTCGGTACAGTCCCGACTGTTTTTTCGAAGCCGACGCTCCGATGAAATTAATACAAATAGATCTAGTCTAGATCTAGTCTAGATATAGAATCTATCAGCGTGTTTCCACAGAAAAAAGTATGTCACCGAAGAAAAGGATTATGTCGGAATGCAGACTTTGGACTTGCGCGCCCCTGTCAATCACCGAAGAAAAGGATTATGTCGGAATGCGGACTTTGGACTTGCGCGCCTCTGTCAGTCACCGAAGAAAAGGATTATGTCGCAATGCAGACTTTGGACTCGTGCAGCCATTGTTACCGAAGAAAATAATAATGTTGCAAAGCGGACTTTGGACTCGCGCAGCCATTGCTACCAAAGAAAAGGATTATGTCGCAATGCGACCTTTGGACTCGCGCAGTCTTTGTTACTGAAGGGAATTATGTCAGCGCTTTGGAGGCCTAGCTACCTTGCTCAGAAAAGATCTCCTGCGTAATAAATCGACACTTTTTATTAAATCTCTTCCCTTCAAATTAGGAAGGTAGGTTAGCTTTAAATAGTATTCTTTATTCGCATTATGTTGAGACACAGAGATGGTTGTAAAACCACTGAAAAATAGCCAAAAAAAAAAAAAAATGGCGAGTATTCGATGAAATCGTACTCGAGTAGCTGTCAACAGTGCGAGTATTCGAGTATTCGACTACTCGTCGCAGCCCTACTCTCTATATCCTAAATTTGAGTCTGTTATCTTAAATTTGAAGATGAAAACTTTTGAATGGCTCTTCTCTCTCCCTCTTTCTTCTGTCTGTCTCTCGCTCTCTTTCCCCCTCGTCATCTCTCTCTCTTTCTCTCTCTCTCTGTGATCTTTTATCTACCCCTTCTCTTCATCTCTTATTTCTTCTCTAGTTCTTTGTCATCTTACATCTACCTCTTCTCTCTCTCCCTCTGTTCCCCCCCCCCCCCCTCCCCCTCTCCCCCCTCTCTCTCTCTCTCTCTCTCTCCATCTGCCATTGTCTACATCTACTTCTTTTTTCTCTTTCTAACTCTTTGATGAATCTGATGTAAACAAAGCAATTATTCTATTTCTACCCTTACCATATAGGCCGCAGCCAGCGCCGCAGCCGGGAACGATAGCAGTGATAGCGATGAGTACGATGATGCTCAGGAAGTCATGGACCTCGATGACCATGCAATGTTTGGTACAGATAGCTCAACTCATAGAGATGGACCTCTATGTGAGTAGCATTGTTGAGTTTAATTTCTATGGGGGACCAGTTACCAGTTCTTAACATAATATGAGACAAATGAAAGGTTAAGAATTTTGTTTTTAAACAGTTGGGAAAAGTGATTTGTTTTCAAGCCACATATTGAAGATGACCGAGAGTTCACTTCCATGCATGTGTTTGACTGTACGGGTGCATTGACTTCGGTCATTGAAAACAGATTGTATGCATATATTTTCGATACTGATATAAAGCATTATTATTAGTCAAGAAAAATTTGCAGCTCTAATGTCAATATATGTAAGAATTGTTGAGATTTCCTTTAAACCTGTGCTTGTGTTCTGTCTCTTTCTCTCTCTCTCTCTCTCTCTCTCTCTTGCAGTACCCGATAACCTAGACAACGTGACAGAATCATTAATACATTTCTCACAAGAATTTTCGGGTCGCTACGGCAACACACATCCCCATTTTTATATGGGGCCGTTAGATGATGCAATTAAAGAAGCCTTTAATGTACCAGCAAAAGATGTGAGTATTTATCTTGTAGTTTCATCACTTTGATTGATTTATCATGATTTCCAAACACATTATGGTGATACAAAACTATTTGTTTGTAGTCTAACTAACTACTGTGGTACCAACCTATGATACAAACTTAATGTTGTACACATGCTTTTAAAAGGGAAACTCAACTCTGTCTCAATTTGTGTGGAGAGGAATGAAGAAAATGTGGATTTGTTGAAAAGTATAATATGTATATATGATTAAATATACTATACACCACATATGAAGGTTCTAGGCTTCAGATTGGGCAAAACTGCAGGCATGAAATTCACTACTGACTGCTGGGCAGTATAGCAAAAAAAATTTGACCGGGCATAGTTTTTCTTGCACGTACAATGTAAGGACGCAATGATTATGCATGAAGTTAAAATATGGATGCACGCAGTGAGACATGTGCAATGCTCTTAGACGGGAAAATTTCCTTTGACTCAAGAAATGAATACAGGCATAATTTGTTTTAAAAAATAATATCTCTTTTTTTATAATTTACAACAGAGATGTGGTATATAAAACAAATATTGACTGCTTAATTTTTAGGTCACGGTTAAAACTATAGCTCCTCAGTGATCCTGAGACTGCACTACGCAATACAGTATTGATATCACCTTGGGCAATAGTTTTAACCGTGTCCCTCAAAGCAGTCAATATTTGTTTAATATATCCCTCAGAAGCAAATAGAGAAACAAACCCTTCAAAGAGAGTATAATGAGGTTATTTTAGATATTACCTTACTATCATTTTCTTTCATTTTCTTCCTTGTAGAGGAAACTTCTGGCAGTTTACGTCCACCACGACAAGAGTGTACAAAGCAATGTCTTCTGCAGCCAATTAATGTGTACAGAGAGTATAGTCAACTTTCTCAGTCAGAACTTTGTCACGTGGGCATGGGACATGACCAGTCCAAAGAATAGAGAAAGGTAAGGATGTACTGGCGATGCTTTGAAAGGGAGAGGGTTGCGGTTTCCATGTTGCAGAAGGCCTTAATTGGCTGACACCAGACTTGGTGGAAATACCATTAATGGGTGTACAGGTCTGCACATAGCAAACCGTTAGTGCCATCAAGAAATACCCCCTAGTCTCTCGGAGAGGCTTAGCGTGAGGGAAACGTAAAATAATGACTTTACCATATGGGTGGATAATGCAAAGCATTACATAAGGCCTGTTGATTATAAAACTGAAGGCTAATCCTAGTGATCGACAACACCTGTTATTGGGCAAACACCTGAATGGTAACAAATTCCCCATGAGAGCCCTCTACTATGCATCTTTAAGTAGTAAGTTTTTTTGTTATCTCATTGGTCTTGGTCACTAAAAAAGCTTGAATTTGTTGGTTATCTGTGTGGCTGGACAAATTACCCATCAGGTACTCCAAATTAATCATAATTTTGAGATTTTGAAATTTCATTTAAATCAGAATAATACTTGATCTGTGAATTGTGTCGTCAGAAACAATTTTTTAGATATTCAGGAATAAACAAATTGGTTGTGAAACCAGATGCTCATGTATTTTATAATGACATATTTGTTATCTTCAAAAGTCATTTGATTGATTTGTATTCAATCCTTCTTCTTTCAAGGTTTAAGAAGATAGTAATTTTCTCCTTTACAGAAAAAAAATTAAAATTGTCTTTTATTGAACAATTTCACTAAATCTGTATTTCTTGCCTTTTTGTTTGTTTTATAAGTGTCACTGTATGGAACTTCAAGAATGCATTTATTATTAGAGATTTGTTTCCAGTCTTTCTAATGCATTTCATATACTCTCATTTTAATCTCTATCTTACAGGTTATTAGCAGTATGCACTAGAATATTTGGCAGTGTGACAGCGTCGACGTTAAAGAATTTACAGCAGGATAAGTTTCCTTTGTTACTGTTGGTAATGAGGATACGATCGAACACAGAAGTCTTCTCGGTATTACAAGGTGAGATGAATCAAAGTTGAATTTGATTTGATATGATTGTGTTTCAATGAAATTTATTATAATGATATTGAAATTAAATTGATGCATACAGTGCAATTTCCATAGGGTATGATGTCCTGACCTATGTAAATTGCTAAAGGCATTGTATAACAATGCCAATCTGAGATGCATTGGCCCTACGTGTTATTAGCGTCTGTGATATGGTGTAATATTGAAGCCCTAAACAAATTGCGCTTCAAAATGATCACGAAGTGCCTCAAAAAAGAAAAAATCTTTGAGTGACCGGTTTTACCATACTTATTTTCCCCAATAGTGTTATAAAAACCGTTGGGAAACAATTTTTAAAATTTTGAATTCAAATCATAAATATCTTGATAATCAGACGGGCAATCGGCTTGTAAACGTCATGGGATTCCTGACTGACCTAAAGGTTTATAATTATGATTGCAGTATGAGCTAAGTCCATTTTTTGTTTAGAATCTGAGACAAAGATACCCAATCTCTTATAAGGGTTTGTTTGTAGATGGGTTTTTTTAAGAAGTCAAGTGCAGTGCTGTATCAAAGAAATTGTCTGTTTGGATCCAGACGGGCATTAACTCTAACACAGAGCTAACGTCGTTCTGGCTCTGAACCGACGAAATGCAGAAAAATTAATCCTCAGAGGTGTGGGGCAACCGATCCCAAATATTTAAACCCAGTCTATTTTGTGGATTTGGGAAGGAAAAAAGGGGGTGATGTAGATCTAAGGGAATATGATGTTTCTAGGCCCTGTTTCATAAAAAAACTTGTTATCAATAACAAATGCTAAATTTAATTGACAAATTTGCTCTTGGCCAATCAATGCAACAATTTCAGTAGCTTTTAGCAGTTATTGTAACTTGTTATTGATAACAATTTTTAAAATGTGAAGCGACGTTTTGAGATATATTATGTAGCAGATGCCAAGAAGTGCATTTGGGGTTATCGGGTTGTCGACAAATGAAATACGTGACATTAAATCAGTGGAGCAAACATGAAGCATATGTCAGTGTTTTTGAGGTGTCTTCTATTTTCCATTTCTATTTGTTTTCAACAGGTAACCTATCACTTGATGAACTCATGACTAGCCTAATACAAGCTGTGGACTTCTTCACAGAACAGCAACAAGCAGATGTGGTCCAAGAGGTATATCTCCATGCTCTCTTGCTCGCTCTCTCTCTCTCTCTCTCTCTCTGTTACTCTGTCAACTTGCCTCTTTGTGATAAATTTCTCACTCAATCTATTTTTCAATCCTTTCTCTCTCTCTGTGTCTCTCTCTCCCTCCCTCTCTCTCTCCCGCAAAAAGATCGGAGTAAGACCAGTTGAAAAATTGTTCTGTATGTGCAAGAATAACAAAAACATGCCAAAAATAAGATATTCATGCCACTTCATGCCACTTCAGTCATGCCACTTCATACCGTTTCAACATGATGCATACCAGCATTTTTTGAAGTGATCAATCTAAGATATATTCACATATGACAGACACAACACAAGTCAACTGCTGAAGCATATTTCAGAGATGCCAGTCTTCAGGCTTTTGCCTGATTTCAGGCCCTGACAACTTCCCATTTCAGGCTTTTTCAGGCTT
Source organism: Mesocentrotus franciscanus (assembly GCA_037976565.1). Lineage (NCBI taxonomy): Eukaryota > Metazoa > Echinodermata > Echinoidea > Camarodonta > Strongylocentrotidae > Mesocentrotus > Mesocentrotus franciscanus. Next base: position 16,887,421 of record CP137674.1, on the reverse strand, counting down.
TTTCAGGCTTTATATGATACAGCACATATGGGGCTTTAACATGTTCCTGCTTCTTTTCAGGCCCAGTGAGTAAAACTGACTGGCATCCCTGATATTTTTCATCGTCAAACTTTGAATAATGGCCTTTCTTACTATAATGAGGAGTATGACTTGGAATGTATTTAAACCATTCGTAACATGATCAATCAAATCCTGTTTAGGCATCCTCTTGATACTACTCCAAGGCTAACCTGGTGTTCTCTTCTTTCTCTCATTGAATCCTTTCTTTTTTTTTGGTCACGACTATAACTGAAGATTATCTTGAAAACCATTTATTACAATATAATACAATAACAATCCTCACCTGTATCCAGTATCGTCTATCTCATAGTCCAACAGATATTGTCTGATTATCTCTTCTGAACTCGTCTTCTCTTTCTCTTCGGTTACAGGAGGGGAGGAGAGCATCAGAGATGTTGAAGCTAGAACAAGACCAGGCGTACCAAGAATCATTAATAGCAGACAGAGCAAAGGTAATATCTTCCTTCCTGCAAACAGCCTCGTTGCCTATGAGAGTTCCAGGAATGATGTATCCAGGAAGCCTAAAATATGACCTGCATTTGTGTTCTAGAGGATGGATGCTACTGTGCTAAACGGGATCTACTCGTGGATTCACTCTTCCTACGTTGACTCCCGTCCTCTTAGAAAAGAACATAAATTCTGGTCTCACTCTAGAAACCCTGGCAGAATCTTGTTACCATCACACATCATCAAAGACTGTTCCAAGTATTGTAAAGTTGGTGACCACTCTTCTTACGTATCCTCTCCTTTCCATATTTCACTATGAAACCCTGATCACATTATTTTGACCAACCATGAAATTGGTCTCAGACAGAGAAAAAAGTAACCAATTCCTTACTCCCAATCTCTATGTTGTTATGAGAGGCAAAAATGATCAGCTAAGGGTTTTAAAAACAAGATCTTGCTAGTCTTCCAGTCAATCGCAGACTTAAAGTTGTATTTCCTTAGATCGCAGCTGTTTATAAAACAAGGCTCTGAATTCATAATTTTCAAGAGCAGGAAGGAGAGACGATGAGAGTGAAACTCTTTAGATCCTGTTTTGAAAAGTGGCATGTTATGTTTGAGCAGAAGCTGGTTTACCTATTGGGGAATACCAGTTCTTGATATTATGATAAAATGCTATGACTAACATGGTTGGTCAAATGGTTATTACCAGGACTTGTGAAACAAGACATGTATTTGGATAGGAAGAAAAAAAGGAAAGTGAATATAAGAAGAGTGGATACCTTCTTTACCGTACTGTAAAAGGAGATGAGGTGACAGAAGAAGAAAAAAAATGATCAAGGAAATGTAAAGACCTGGTTTAATGTTGTCAGAGGAGGGAAGTAAATGTAGATCCGGTTTCGAAAAGCATCATGTCTGTGTTTAAAGAGAAGTTCTTTGACCTAGATTGGAGTACAAGTTTTTATACATTTTTATGAATATGATTAATCTTGTGGTCAGATCAAGCAAATGATACAAGAAGGATTTTGTAAAATAAGACCAGGGCCCTGTTTCATAAAACTTGTTATCAGTCCAAAGTTCCAAGAACAGTTGGAAGCTACTGAAACCATGGCATTTGATTATCCGAGAGCAAATTTATCATAGCATCTTAGCATTTGTTATCGATAACAAGTTTTATGAAACAGGGCCCTGGATTCTAAACGGGGGAAACGAATCAGAGCGAAACTGAGAGCTTATGGCAACATCCTGTTTCAGACAAAATAAAAAGGAGCGACGTTGCCCTCATACATGTATTTGCACCACTCAACCCTTGTTCAATATTTCTTGTCTTGAATATTTTCTTTGATTTTTTTAGCAAGAAGAGAAGGAAAGACAAGAAAGAGAAGAAGGACAGAGGATCATGAGAGAACAACAGGAAGAACAGATGAAGAAAGCAGAAGAAGAGGTATGGCATTCCTCTCTGTCATTATGATGATGTATTCTTGTGAAAGTACATAATGATTCTCTCTATTTTCCTATTTTCACTATGTAAATAAGTACCGGTATGTGGATGTAGAAAATTCTTTGTAAAATAAGAAAGCAGTTTTCTATTGACCCTATCCAAAATAATCATTTCATTTGAAATTTCAAACCAAAAAAGACTGTAAACAATACAAATTAGAACATTTATCAATCATATCGAATTTAATTGAATTGAATTTATTAACAACAACACATCACAATAATGACAGTATATGAGCAATCATACAATGTAAAGAATAATAATGATGCATGAATACATAAAGAGTAATGTTGATTGAACAGTAGAGATTTAAAACGAAATTTAGACATAGATCTGCATACCACTTGATATACACATAACTATGTGTATTACTGATAATCAGGTGAAGTTGTTATGGGAACTAGAAATTAGCACAAGTGCTAGTCGATTTTGACTCTGTGTTTCTTCTCCTTCAGGCAATACGGTTATCCCTGGAGCAGCAGCTGGCCGATGAGCCTGAGGAGGATTCTGAACTACCGATCAGCACGTTGAGGATGAGGCTGCCAACGGGAGAGACGATGACGAGAAGATTCCTGGCTTCCGAGAAGGTGCAGATGGTGCTAGACTTCCTAGGCTCCAAGGGCTATCACTCTGACACACACAAGATTCTTACGACATGGCCAAAGAGAGATGTAAGCTGTAGAGAAATAATAGATAGACTAGCTATAAATGTGTAATATGTAGACTTCCGAACTAGCCATAGACATGGACATAGCTAGACTTCTAGTCTTTGTGGGGTCCAAAGGCTATCACTCTGACACACACAAGATTCTTACGACATGGCTAAAGAGAGATGTAAGCTGTAGAGAAATAACAGATAGACTAGCTATAAATGTGTAATACAGTCAAACCTGTCTATACCGACCGCCCACGGGAAACACAAAAAGTGGTCTTTGTAGACAGGTTCCTTTAGTACATGTTTCAATGAGAAACCATTTTTAATTGAAACAAAAAATGTGGTCTTTGTAGACAGGTGGTCTTTGTAGACGGGTGGTCACTAAAGCAGGTTTGACTGTATGTAGACTTCCGAACTAGCCATAGACATGGACATAGCTAGACTTCTAGTCTTTGTTGGGTCCATAGGCTATCACACTGAGACAAGCACAAGATTCCTACAATGTGGCCAAAGAGAGATGAAAGAAGTATGATTAGCATGGTCACAGAAAGTGTCAGGAAATCAGCTCAAGGATGATTTCAGTGCCCTCTTGTCTCGTCCGCAGAAATCATTTAGAACACATCAAGGTAATGTTTGCGCATTTCCAAAGATGATTCACAAGGCTATTCTAGTCTTCCTATGGTCCAAGGGCAATCTCTCAGATACGCACAATATTCTTACAATGTGGCCAAAGAGAGGTGTAAGAAATAGAAACATATCTTGACATTTGGTTTAGCCATACACACAAAATGTAGTGATGTTTAATCTCACTCGGTTTAGTGGGCTTAGACTATATCATATCATTTCAAAACAGATTCTGCTACTTACTGTTTTGCAATTATTTCTGAGTTTAACCTTGTATTTCTTGTATCTCTCTGTCTCTCTCTCTTTCCCTCTCACTCTCTCACTCCCCCACTCTCTCTCTCTCTCCCTCCCTCCCTCCCTCTCTCTCTCTCTCTCTATCTCACCCTCCCTCATTCTCTCTCCTCTCACTCCCCCTTTTCTCTCTCTGTCTAACTGTATATACCTCTTTCTCCCCATTTCTTTTTCTCTGTATATTTAATTTTATATCCCCCCTTTCCCTGTTTCTTCCTTTCTTGAATGCAGCTTACCAGCTTGGACGGACATCAAAACCTACAAGAGCTGGGCCTGTGCCCACAAGAGACTTTATTCGTAGAGGAACGCTAAAGAAAGAAACTCCATTCTCATCTCATGCAACGTTATTGTTTTGTTTTGTGGAAACGCACACACACACCTGCGAGAAGCCCCCCTCCATCTTTGTCATAGCCCATGCAAGGGAGGAGAAGAGCTATCGGTGAAGTAAAAGTGGGAGAAGTGCCGCACCATCTTATCATAGTAGTGTTCTTCTGAACCAGTGTATACTTCCATTTTAAGGAAGACCTAAAACGCGGATAAGTATTAAAAGGAGGCAATATTCAGGATACCAGAAGACCAGAAACTTTCACTGAAATGCTCGCGATTTACGCTATTAGTTCATTTTTTGGTGAAAGTTTCATGCAGAAAATAAGTGAATTGCGATTGGCATTGCTCAAGTTTTTTGGCAATTTGCAATGGCTTCTTGCTGTTGGTAGTTCGCTACATTTCAATATTTCGAAAGTCTTGGTTTTCGTTTATGTAGAACCCTCATTTTCCAAGTTTTACATTCACACTGGTCATTTTATTACGTTTTTAATGGAATACAATTTAATTTGATTGTAAGAACACATTTTTCTCATCAAAGTGCACAAATATCTGTTTGTTTTCATGCCCGTAACAGAGCAAATTGCTGTCAGAAACAAACCACCGATTGGTTGCTTTGGATTTCCCTTCTTCTAATGCAACTTTTTCCTTTTTGTCCAGAAAGAAATCATTCCTGGACTGTAAATGCCGCAATCTTCTCAAAAGTCAAAAGTATGAAATATGTTTTGTGAACTAGTAACTGTTAGCCATGGCATCTTTGTTAAAGGCCCCCCTCTCTCGCCGTTGTCTGATTTTTGTAGAGAATTAACTCGGTTATTAAACTCATGTTGTAATGATTAAACTCATAATCGTGTGATTGATTACAAAGGCCAGTGTACTATGTGGTGCTCTTTAATAATGCAGTTTAACATCTTATACAACAATGGCAAATGTAGGAAGGAAATCATGGTCCTTTTCTCCTATGCAGCTTTTTAATAAAGACAACTTTCAAAACGCCAAACCTTCAAACTCCAGGGTGGTGTTTCACAAAACTTGTCATCAGTGACAGATGACAGTTTTTGTTATAAGCTAGTGAAATCCTTGCTTCTGATTGGTTATCAGCAGATTTGTCACTGATTTTTGTCATGTGTCATTGAAAAAAAGGCTATGTGAAACACCCCCCAGGTAGCTTAGTAAAATGTAGCGGCATGAAAAGTCGCTTCCGGAATTCAGAAGCAGTAATAGTTGGGTATGTCAGCTAGTTCATAATTGTAAATTGGCGTATTTTCATGACAATTTAGGTAATACTAAGCCTGATCGAGGTGGTAGAAGTGTTTGCCAGGTTCATGCCCTAATGATTAAGTTCTACCTCCGTGCCATGGAAAGCAAGATTGTCAACGATGACAAATGCGTCTTTATGCATCACTGCAATTCGGCAGGCTACATAAAATACTATAGGAGACTTGAACAGAGAAAGGAAAATAGGAGGTAATTTTAAATCGTGAACAATGGGGTGTTGCAGTATGTTTTAATGTAAACTTGTTTAGCACTACATTGAAGTAGATGGGGAAAAAAACAGGAATCCAGAAAATTATCTTTATATTTATCACTTTAAATCAAAGAAATCGGTCCTTTTGGGGGTAAGAGAACCATACATGAGCTTAAAGATAAAGTTGAGTTCTGGTCATGCGATTGCATTGTGAAAGAAACGTTGTGGAATTGATCAGAAAAGGTTCATGTAGCATGTAAGTATTGGTATGTACTGCAAGGTTCTGGAATTATCAAAATGATAAGAAATTTGGCCCAGTCTTGGTAAAATTACAAGCACTGTACACAGAAAGATGTATATGGGACAACACGAACATGTGGCATAAAAATCCGTCCCGATTTGTATGATGTTACATGCCATATTTCGAAAATTAAGGCATTTGAAGAGCCATGCTTTTCAGGGAACATTTTTTATCTGATGTTCTTCCACACTTGCATAATACAATGATAACGCTCACAAATTATTTTTCACCTCTTCCCAGAACTCAACCATCTCTTTAAATAGATTTAGGGTCTAAAATCAGTCCAAAGTTTTGAAAAGTTGACCCCATGTTTACTGAGAAAATGAATATCAGATGACATTCTTTGCAAAACGTATTTATGGCAATATTTATAGGAGACCTCTAAAAGAAACCACAGCATTTGTCAACATTCCCTCTTTGTCATGCACTGGAATTATCTGTGTTTAAAAGTTACAGTATTTTTAGGTACAATATTTTGGGATTAATCTACAATTTCAAGAAATAAGTGAATATCTTGGTATTCACAGAGCCACAGGCATGAGTCATCATTATTGCTCTTTCTACTTTTTTATTAGAGCTGTCAAGTAGGATTTAATGTACAAGTAGTTATATGTTGGAGACTGCCAATCATAGCTAAATACCTTGTTTTTTTGTTTATTTATTTCACATATTTAAAAGGGATTTATCAAAGGGAATGCCCGTTATACAGCGAAATATGCACAAACAGTATTTTAAGAATAGAATTCATAATATTCACAGGATAATATTGTTCATTCCATCCAGCTTACATTAAGTTTCTGCACTGAAGATGAATTATCAAGTCCTGAGCATGAATGCTGTTAAACTCTGAGAGGAAGTGAACTTGCAACAAATTTAAGAGAATGAAGTTAGAAATTGATTATGACTAAACGAAACTATGGGATCTCCAACAGATGGCCATTCTAAACGGCATCTTGTACTACTCATATTTATTCGTGTTATTGGAGACGGTGTGCATGGCCACTATAGACGGGTGGCCTTTATAAAGAGGTGCTCACCATTGGAGGCAGGTTAGACTATGTCCTTAAATCTGATTTCCTTCTTTGTGTGTAATCCCATGAAGCCGTCAATCAGTTTGTAGGCAAAGTGAGTGAAGTTTAATTTTCCTCTCTTTTTTTTTTTGGGGGGCACTTTAATATCAACCCTGTCAAATATATCTCATTTTTGTGTCCAAAATCCTGTTTCTTTTTACATCATTAGTATTCTGTGTATATGGTCGGTCAAAGTTGACTACTAGAAATCCAGAAAATCATTTAAGCAGGAAGGTCTTTTGATAATGGCTTAAATTTTCCATTATATGTAATGTGTTTTCCTGGTATGAAACTAGCTTAATATCTTCAATCCAATAGGGCAGTCATTGTATCTCATTCACCGTGTTGACCATCTCCCAGATGTTCTGTAAAATGACCTCAAAGAGGGGGTAACCCCATACAACAAGACGCCAGAGTCTTGTTTTATAAAGAGTTGTAGAATGGAAGTCAATGGAAAGTCCTCCAAACACAAACAAATTCTATCTCATCGGGACAGTTATGCTAGTGATATCATAATTGCGTTCAGTTTCGATTACTTCAAATCAATTGCATCTGTTTATTAAAGGAGGTCTAGATTGAAACGAAGTAATAACCAAATGTTAAAGCAACTTAATGAGGAAGAAGAGATCAGATAATTGAAAAAAAATGTTCACTACACAATTCCTGTGCCCCATTTCACAAAACTTGTCATCAGTGACAAATGACAGTTTTTGTTATAAGCTACTGAAATCCTTGCTTCTTATTGGTTCTCAGCAGATTTGTCACTGATTTTTGTCATTTGTCATTGAAAAAAGGCTTTGTGAAACGGGGCCCTGTACTTTAAAAAAGTACCTTTACTACAATAGGAATATGCACATGGAGATCGCTAGTAGCAAAGAAGCACACTGGATTTTCTTACAGATGTACGTGTGCAACACCACACACGACTTAGATACAGTTCTGTTTGCTATAAACCTCTGGAAACATCTAGGTCCTGTTTCATAAAACTCTTTATCAATAGCAAGTGTCCAAATTCAATGACTTATTCATACACAGCAAATCAAATGTAGTTATTTCAATAGCTTATAACACTTATTAACAGTTATTGTAACTCATTATTGATAACAAGTCTTGTGAAACCGGCTCCGTGCAAGATATTTGTAATCATAGCCCTTTGGCTATAATGAAATTCAAAATTATATTTTAAGTATGGTATGAAGGTTTTGGACTTCAAAGTGGTGCTAAATACCCTCACATGTTTTAAAAGTCACTCAAAAATCATATTACCATACTCCTATTCCACTTGAGGATGCATCCATTTTTTTCTTTTTTTCTTTTATTTTGCTGTTGATTGTTTTATCTTATAGAGATTACTAATATATTTTGAGTTATTTTTAAATACATTTTTGCTCTCTCTCTCTCTCTCTTTGATACCATGTCGTATTTTAATGTGTAATAATTTGATACTTTTAAACTGTTAGCATTAAAGAAAAAAGTGTCATATTGTAATATTCATTTATTTATATTGTTAGTCTCATGTGCAGTCCACGTTGAAATAAATGCAAAAAGATAAAAGGTCGACGGTGCCTGAAAATATCAATCAAAGTGTTCTTCTAGATTGTGTGTCTTTATGGTGGGCAGAAGGGGGAGGAGTTTATTCTGCTCCATTGAGCCCAGCGCAGACTACATGATCCGAATACGATCCGATTTAAAAAAAACTTGTGATAGCATTTTATATGACCGAGGATCTGAATAGTCATATAATAAATCAAATCTATATTTCAAAGGTATTTCATGCTTCTTTGGAGGGGGAAAAGGAAAATGGGCTCAGAATCGTAGTGACGTCAGACCAGGGGGTGTTTCACAAAGACTAAGATCGACTTTAAGTTGGACTTAAGTATAGCAGGCCGTTCATGCCATTGTTTGCTATCATTATTTACTGGCATTGGTCTCTCAAGGGACGTACAAATCATGGTAAAAAATCTACAAAACTTTCATTTTTTGATAATTCATTATTGAAGGAAAAAATATCTAAAGATCATAACGGTGAGAGCAAACAATGGCACGAACGGCCTGTTATACTTAAGTCCAACTTAAAGTCGATCTTAGTCTTTGTGAAACACCCCCCAGTAGTAGTGCGATTATCTATGATTTAGCTTTTATTCTGACTAGAAGAGTGAAATGCACTAAAATTACGGTTGTTCATATTCTTATCATTATTTAGAAGCTAAATCGGGAGGTTAGTGATTTTTAGATTTCCATACAAAACAAAACTGCCCTTTAAACGGAAATCGGATCGTAGCAGGATCGTGTAGTGTGCGCCAGGCTTTAGTTCAACATTTTGTTCTTGCTCTCTGTTCTGTCTTTCCTAACTTAAAGGTACTATGTCCCATTTGCAGGCCTAAAAATTGAAAAGGTTAAATTCCAACGGCATTTGAAAGACAATACTAATTTAGAACTTCCCTAAAAAAGAGGGGGCTTGAAAATGTCTTTAAGTGGGAAAATAACGACTATTAGTTGTCGAATCGACTTAGGAGCTATAGAGCCAGTAAGTAATAGTCTGATTTTTCAGACCATTGTACCGAATGGTCGTACGTTTTATGCTGCGCAAAGATTCAATCAGTTTAATTTTGGCCATTACAAGAAGTGGGTTATTGATGTAGACAAATGCTCATGTACCCTTTACAGCTCATTTTATGTATGTTATTTAAAAAAGATGAAAGGCCAGTCAGTCACTCAATAGTGTCTGACAGTGAAGTCTAGCAAGTAAACGGGTTTCCTTGCATAATTTGAATATTAGGACACTGCTAACGTTTAAATTTCACAGATAGGACATACATGACATATTCATAATTCCTGCAAAGTTCTACAGAATTTGATGTTGGCTGCAAAAGGGACATAGTATCTTTAAGTTGATTTCATTTTCATGTTCTCAATCTTTTGTTCTTGTCCATCTTTGTCTTACTTTCTTCTCTTCTCTATTCGTAAAGTTTTACTTGTGTGTGTGTGTCGTAATGACTGGAGATAGAATTGTATATACTTACAATTGCGTTACTCATTTGAATTACATACACATTAATCATTGTTCAATTCAATTCTCATTCATTTCATTCTCGGTTAAAAAATACATTGATACAAAAGATACAACATAATTCTTAAACATATTTTGAAAATGAAATGGGGAACTACATAAATAAAGCCCTTAGGTCTTGTACAAGCGTAGTTCCCAAAGCATTCGTAGCATAATGTAAAGCAAAGATAACAAAAAACAAAAAAACAACAACAAATTGTCAACCATATTATTTGAATACAGTATTTTGTATAATTCTCATTCAGTCAAATCTATATGAAGATTATATTATTGATACCAAAAAATATAATTAAATGGCCTAGAGCAATGCATATTTGTCATACGAGTGGGCAGAAATGTTTCTGTACTCGCTCTCCATATTATTTGAATATTTGTATAACTCTCATTCAATCAAATTTAAATGGAAGATAATTTGACACCCCCAAAAAAGGAGCAGAAAGCTTTTTGTTCTCACTCACAATTGGGTGGATTTTTGACGAGGTCATTTTTGGGTCATTCTTTATTTTTCAGGGCTTAAAACCCGATGTGACTATTTGAGATTTGACGACGCCGATATTTTGGGACTTAAAGAGCAAAATAAGCGAGTTTAGACGCAAACACCGACGTCAATATTTGAATCTCCCTTCTGTGATAGGAAGGCAACGATATTGTTATCCATGCGGTATCAAATGGAGCTATAAAGGGCATGTGATACCCGATCGGTCAGACCGTCTCCAAAATGGCCGATTTTGGGCCATCCGTGTAATGCAAATTCTTGTTTTATGCGTTGTCGTTCTCATCGGTGTGGCCGAGGTATTCGAATTAGTAAGACGTCAATTTGGTTAAATTCAGATCAGTGATCTCTTCAGGGACGCCATGGGAATCTCGAATTGGCAAACCGCGATGATGTATGCGTGTCTTGCGTGACGTCATCGGTGACATCGTCATCGACAGTCGTCCCTCTCTGCGTGCTCTATTTTTCCAGTTTTATGACCGACTATTATCGTTGTTAAAGGAGATGGATATAGAAGATAAGAGAATGTATAGAAAAATGAAAGTCGAACACAGCTACAGGCCAGGGACACATTGAGAGACAATGTGAGAAGAGTGAGAGAGAAAGAGAGGGGGAGGTTGGAAAGAGGAGACAGGGACAGAGAGAGAGAGAGAGGATAGAGAAGGGAAGAAGTATAAAGAGAAATGTTATAGAAAAGGGGGAGACGGTAGAGATGTTTAATAAAGAAAGGGGTAAAAGAGAGAAGGGGAGAGAGAAAAGGAATCAAAATGAGAGGGAAATGAGAGATAAAGTAAGAAGGTGAGGAAAAAATAATGGAGACAGAAAGGAAATACAAGGGATATAGAACTAAATAAAGATAAGTAGATAGGAAGAAATATATATATATGCAGTCAAACCTGCTTTAGTGACCACCTGTCTACAAAGACCACATTTTCTGTTGCCCTTGAAAATGGTTTCTCATTGAAACATGTACTAAAGGAACCTGTCTACAAAGACCACCTGTCTACAAAGACCACTTTTTGTGTTTCCCTTGGGCGGTCGCTATAGACAGGTTTGACTGTATATGTATACATACATACAGACAGAGAGGTATAGATGGATAGAGAGATATACATACAGGTATTAGCTTGATGTATAGATAGATATACAGACAGGTAGATAGATAGATAGATAGATAGATCGACAGACCGATAAATAAATAGATGGATAGATAGATAGATAGAAAGATAGACAGACAGATAAATAGATAGAAAGATAGAAAGGCAAGCAGACAGAAACACAGACAGACAGATAGATAGATAGATAGAAAGACAGACCGATAAATAAATAGATAGATGGATGGATAGATAGATAGATAGATAGATATATAGATAGATATACAGACAGACAGATAGATAGATAGAAAGACAGACCGATAAATAAATAGATAGATGGATAGATAGATAGATAGATAGATAGATATATAGAAAGATAGACAGATAAATAGATAGAAAGATAGATAGATAGACAGATAGAAAGACAGACCGATAAATAAATAGATATATGGATAGATAGACAAATAGATAGATAGATAGATGGATTAATAGATAGATAGATAGATAGATAGATAGATAGATAGATAGATAGATAGATAGATAGATAGATGCTTTTCCATAGAGGACAGTGAAAGAACAAGAGACTGGCTTTGAGCTTGACGTTGTGAGGAAATGGCGTCATCACAAGCCGTCATTACAATGAGGCAATAGCGTTACAAAACAGGTGTGCATGTCGTTTGTCATTGTCGGTCATGCCGATATATCAACGATACATGTGTTTAAGTATTCCAGCCATGCCTGGTGATGTTCAGTAAAACTGTACTTTTTTACACGTATTTTTAATATGCACTATTTTACGTTATGGATGTGAGCACCCACCCCCTACCCCCAAATCACTATACACCCTTGAAATCGGTTTCATTTTCTGGAGATTGTTTGATGCCAGTATAATATGCGTTGTTTTGTAAATTGTTAGTTATATTTTAGTGGTTATCGAACATCAGTGTGATTAAAGGAAAATCCACCCTAAAATTAAAGGGATAGTTGAGTTTTGTTATAGAGGGCGCTACACAAAATAACTTGTTTGTGAGATAATGAAAAACAATTTAAATGACAAAAATCATCTTTGTTTGATCAAAATCTGTTCAGAGACGGCTGAAAGATCCATAAATATAACCATTTCTAAAATTTATGTGGCCCCACAAAATTTAATATTCGATAATTTTAAACCAGCCGTTGAAAAAACGAGATAGCGCCTTATACGTTTTATTCCAGCTAATGCCAATGTTTGCTTTTGGTTGGCTTTTTCGTGTTGGTTATATCATTAACTTATTAAATTAACGGTCACCGTATTTTTTCGAAAGTGGAGCTGAATTGGTATGATCGGATTTATTCTAAAATTACCTTCATAGCAATTGTAGGTCCTAAAAGGACACTAGAAATGTCATATATAAGAATAAGATAATATAATAATATAATAATAACCATGCACTTTGAAGGCATTTGCGGTCTTAAACAAGAACTCAAACTGTTCCTTTAATGTCAAACAACTCTTTTTAAAATAGAACAGAAAAATCAGAGAAGCAGACTGATGAAAATTTTCACGAAATCGGACCCCCAAAATATAAAGTTATGATTTTTTGAAAGTTGTTATCACTATACATATTGCAACTTTAAATTGGCTGAATTGGTAATGTCACTATGATGCAGTGGCGAACAACTTTCCCATTTGTTCCCAGACATAAAATGAATACAATGTCATTTTTTGTCAATGTGTGTGATTTAGAGAACCTATAACAATATACTCACCATAATATATATTTGAGTAGTACCACAAAGTAGCAGGCACTTTTTGTACACGGCAAACGGAAGAGTTGTCCGGGCATCCGTCACAATCCACTGAAAAAAATTGCCAATTTGAGATTCGCATAGCTGTAGTGATCTCATATTTCAGACATTCATAAGTTTCCTATTATTGGTCCGATTTATTTCCAACTTTCGCCATTCAGTTTTTCTAATGTTTCTGCTTTCATACAGGTGAAACGTATTGTAACGGTTGGATTGCCCTTTACAGTATTTTCATATAATGTGATTGACCAATATTCTACTTAAAGGTACTATGTCCCATTTGCAGGCCCAAAAAATGAAAAGGTTAAATTCCAACGGCATTTGAAAGACAATACTAAATTAGAACTTCCCTAAAAAAAGGGGGCTGGAAAATGTCTTTAAATGGGAAAATAACGACTATTAGTTGTCGAATCGACTTAGGAGCTATAGAGCCAGTAAGTAATAGTTTGATTTATCAGACCATTGTACCGAATGGTCGTACGTTTTATGCTGCGCAAAGATTCAATCATTTTAATTTTGGCCATTACAAGAAGTGGGTTATTAATGTAGACAAATGCTCATGTACCCTTTACAGCTCATTTTATGTATATTATTACCATGTAACCCTCCACCCCCTCCTGGAATCCGCTTCTGGAAAAAGGCAAATTAGGGGTAAACTTGGGTGTCGTGTACTGATTAGTCGTTTTTTAGCAAAATATTGATATAAGGACTGAACACGTGTACGTGTTCCATCGAATACAAACACAAGACTGATCTCATTCAAGGATAATAAAGAGCCTTCCGTAAAACGTTCCCATTTCACCATGGAAACAAGTTTTGTCCACAACCAATTAATTAACCCCACAAACAAATTGTAAACATCCTCCCCCTAAAGTTTTGACTCACTTTGTAGTCGCCATGGAAATTCTTTGAAGCCACAGCGCTTGACAGTGAGAATTTAGCCGATTTCTTGGAGTCAAAGCGACAAGGGGCTGACGAGTAATTCAACCGCAGTGATGAGGTTTCCTGGCTCCCACCGTTACTGTCTTGCTTCTTGCTTCATTATCACGTATTATACATTCACTTGTTAGAATAATGTAGGACATGTTTCACCCATACTGCATCCATTCCTGAGTTCATTTTCTCTTTAATTCATCTTTTCAGCCTCGGTCTGTTCAGTTAAGAACTCTTTGTTACAATGTCTACATTTTATTTTATAATGGCTCTCTTCAGATGCAGTGCCCCTCCCCCCCTTTTTTTAAAAGAAGAAGCTATCGGTGTCTGCTTGCTTCTCTGCAACCCATCCCTTCATCCTCGCACCCCCCACCCTCTCTCTCTCTCTCTCTCTTTAGATCACAGTTACCCTAAATATTTCAACCTGGAAAAAGTCAAGGGTGTATGATTGCTAGGCCTGTATCTTTCTCTGATTTTATAATTCAGTCCCTAAAAACACACAAACAGTGTCATACCATTGCCCGGATATATAATATAATCTAATATACTTAAAGGGATTGGGTAACTTTGTCTCAGATTCTGAAACAAAATCCTGGATTTAGCTCATGATGCAATGATAATGATTAACCTTTAGGTAAGTCAGGAACCCCATGACTTTTACAAGCCGATCGCCTGTCTGATTATCAAGATATTTATGATTGGAAATTGAAATCAAATTTTGCGTTTTCCTAACGGTTTTTATAACACTATAGTCTATTGGGGAAAACGAGTATGGTAAAAACCGGTCACTCAAAGATTTTTACTTTTTGAGGCACTTCTTGATCATTTTGAAGCGCATTTTTTTAGGGCTTCAATATTACACCATATCACAGACACTGATAACACGTAGGGCCGTGCATCTCAGATTTAACATTGTTAAACGATGCCTTTAACTGTCACCAGGCCCAGGCACCAGGCATACAATGTACTAGACATGATAATACGACACTTGCCATCATAAATCAGCTCCGAAACTGACACGGGGCTAAAAACTTTATCTTTGTTTATTTAATAATAAATTCAGGTTCAGAGTCTAGCTATTTTTAGATTCGGGTCCATAATTTCATCGATCAGCCTGCCTGTCAGCACGACCTCGATTGAACCCCAATTCTACACGCCAAAATATATATTTATTTTTGTTTTACTTCTTATGTCGTTCTCCCATTTCGTCTTCTCCACAACATTGTTGTCGTTAGGATACCAGCGTTCTTCCCCCCTTTTCTTCCTTTCTTAACAAGCCACTCTCTCCCTTTTGTATTTCTTATTTAAACTGAGGGCTGGAAGCACATCAAACTTCATGATGTAGTTGTTACCCTCCTAACATGTTCATCTTATTGGTATTGGTTATGCATTCGATGTGTAACTTTATATACATGTAATTTATTCATTATTGGGGTAAAATATGTCCGAGTCACTTTAATGCGCATGAATATGTATGTTTGAAAAGATAATAATAGTAATTAATACTAATTTGGGTCTTATTTGCCCAGGGTTTATACATTAGTATTGAAACTGCTTTTTCTGCGGGTCCTGCAATCAATATTACCCGTGAATTAATTGCCGGGTACCTTTTTTTACACCTGTGTGGAGGATGGCAAATGATGTGCATTTATATCTTGCGAAAAGACGTGAGATGGGCTGGGATTTGAACCTTAAACCCTTGGATTGAGAGTCAATTGAATGAACCACTGTACATACCACGACACCTCCACATAGAAATCAATAATAATAAAAAAGATAAATAAAATCAACAACAAAATTGCAAGCCTCATTGGCATAATTTTACCCCGCCTAACCCCATACGACAATATTCTTTATCATTGTTTTCGTCTCTTTCGACTTCCCCACAATAAACGCAAGCCGATTTGTCATGACTTTATGCTCATTTATAAATACATTATGATTTCATAAACACAAATAGGCCTACTTTATATCATATCACTTATAGATCATTCGATCTTATTAAGCATCATTGCAGCCAAATGCATGAAAATGAATAATTATCTACGAAAAACGTGTGATTACGGTTTTGTTAATTACCGTTTTGGTTATACTATTTTCAGTAATATTTTTTCTCGCGGATCTGCCAATAAGAGATAAGAACTCGCTCGAGTAAACGTACCAAGCGAGCTGATCCATTTTTGTGTGTGAGAGAGAGGTTCGCATCGCAGTGCGGTCATTCCACGAAACGAAGCCGGCGAATGGAGTTATTACCCGTAGGACTACATTCACATCCAGATACATAATGGTTTGTATAATTCTATTCTTTTATCTTCCCTTTCACTTTCTCCATGATACCGTCTTCTATTAGTAAAGGAAAAGTCCCTTGAGCTATTGTTGATATTATTTAAGTGAGGTTTGCACGAGAGCATTGTCTTTATTCGAGTTCTTTCGACCGTGCAACCGTGGAATGAACAATGGAACGGGTACCGTGAGTGATCGCTTGCAGCGGCTCAGGCGAGGGAAACTTCGTCGATCTGCAGGTAGCTTCGCAGGAACTTTTTATTCTTTATTCCTTCTTTAAATGAAACATCTCACAGTTGATTACCTCCTTTGCCCCAGTTTGATATCATCCCTAGGAATTCCAGCACATCCTCGACGGCCTCTTGGTTTTAATACCTGGATATATATCAGTCCTACATGGTATAACCTTGGATTAATACGGCGACTATCTTCAGACGATAGCTCGAGGACTCGACCCCTACTGGGCACCTAATCATTTTGGACGTGCTCCTTCATCCCCCTCTTCTAATAAGTGATACATAATTTGGATAGCTCAATTTCTCTGTCTTGTTTCTCAGATTCGTCTTCGGTTTAGCAGGGACCAGTCGGGCGACATGTCCAAAGGGAAGGGCTCGCAACACGTAGCCCAATGGGACAAACACAGTAAGTGAGAAAATATCTTCCATCGCTTTATTTCCGACATCTGTAAAGGCTTATTGCTTTGATTAAGCTGTTTACGACTATTTATAGAAACAAAGTTCATAATGATTTGTGAGGAGGGAAGTAAACATTGTTTGACGTGTGTTTGTATGGTGCCTGGATCGTGGAGATAAGTCAGAACTTTTAATGTTTATGGGTATGTGTGTTTTGTTTGGCAGTGTTTCTGTCTGTATATATGTGAGATAGGAATGTATTTATTCATCACAATAAATTTGATAATCTTTTGATGCCCTCGCATTATCTATATTTGTAAAACATGTACAGAACATATTACACGAATGTGTCGTATTTATAGAACGAGTTTCTGTAAACAAGCCTGTCGTATTCGAGACATAACCGTGATAATAATATTATGAATATGAAGGCAGTAATGTGCGCTGTACCTTGAGAATGGATGTAATTGGACACAATTCGACAAAGCGAAAGAACGTTCCTCTCTCTCTTGAAGGACACATGAACAGAACACTTAACAAGTTTTGTAAACTTCTTTTTGTGTCGTATAGTATATATCCTCGTTATTACTACCCCCGAATAGACATGTACGTCTTGTAAAAGTTGGAGAGTCAAACTCCTTTCTTTCTCAGAATAATTATGTTAGTAATCTTTGAAACATATTCTAATGCTTTGAGAATGAAACAGACAATGTGAATTGAAGATTACTTATTTGCAACAAAGGTTCTTTTTTTTAATGATTAGCTGCTCATCATGCCATTGTATTATTCCTATAATGAACAAAATATGCAAGTAGATTGCAGAAGATGATTTGTCAAATTGAAACATTGGTGTATGCGGATATACTTTGTCATAGACATTCTGCTCTGGCGCATAGATTTGTTGACTCAATTCCATCTTTCAATTTGCTTAACTCTCTAAAATTTAAGCTGTCATGTAAAAAAAATCAATCGTAAGCCTTTTATGCAGCAATATACCGTATCATCATTTAAAAAAAAACCCTCGGTGAAACAATTCCTTTTTGCCCCAGATATATTTGTGAAGTATGTTAAGTTCTATACGCCGCTCAATATGTCAGCGATAATTAAACGGGCGTTGTTAACAAGTCATGTAACATGAGGTAATGTTCTCTCCTTTCTCTAAACTACTAATAATTTTGGTCTGTCATGTATGTTTGTTTTTTTATACACTTGTGAGGATTTTAGGCAAACTGTAACACAGGATATGGCTATCAAAGTACTGACTACTACCTTTAAGTTTTATTTTGATCCAGATTTTCTTAACCAAATTGTAATCTGTCATGGCTACGGGGAATCTTATTTCACCATGCATTGGCAAGATAATGGTGAAGTCACAGAAAATTGTTGTTCTTGGTTGTTTTTTGGAATTTTTTGTCTTCCGGAGATCGGGTACCGAACCGGTACCTTCCTTCCGGTGCAAATGAGGCCATATTTCTAGCCGGTACCCCGGTCACACCGAGAAGACCGACTCCAGACAGAAAATAGAGCGAACTGAAATATTACACTACCCCGCATGGGCAATATTACGTCGGTTATCGGTCAATTTGGAGTCTGTCTGACGGTGTGACAGAGGTAGGCATATATAATTATACTAGTATTACAATGTTGCATTTCCTATACGTTGAGTATGCAGTACCAAGTGTGGAAATGTATGCTCCAGGATAGGGCATGTACATTTGTTCAATTGTCATACTATTTCAAATACAGTTACAACGTTCCACTTTGACGTAGACTGAATATTATGCTCTTAATACACATTTGTTTTTCTATCTAATTTATTTAATTCAAAAAAGTGAATCATTGGATTAAATGACTGTTAGAACAATACCATAAGGATATACTAATAGACGCAGTAGTAGTTAGTGGTGGTAGTAATAATAGAAGTAGTAGTAGTAGTAGTAGTATAGTAGTAGTAGTAGTAGTAGTAGTAGTAGTAGTAGTAGTAGTAGTAGTAGTAGTAGTAGTAGTAGTAGTAGTAGTAGTAGTAGTAGTAGTAGTAGTAACAGTAGTAGTAGTAAAGTGATGGTAGTAGTAGCAGCAGCAGCAACAGAAGCAGGCTGCATTTGCCGCAATACCCGAAGTCTGTAATTTTCTTGCTAAAACTGCCATGGGCTTGGGTGCTTGACCACCGCCCCCCCCCAACAAAAAAAAACAAAAAAACAGAAACATATAAATAAATAAATACAATTAAATTAATAGATAAATAAATCAATTAAAAAATGAAAATGAAAACATTGTTGTAACAAATTATGAAAATCAAGTTTGTATAAAAATGATAACAGAGACAGTATAAGATAATATATAAGATAAATCTTATTCCTCACCCATTGTGCACTGTGCAATGTCTAGATGCATACAGTAACTATGGTGAAGATTGTTTCTAGTGTAAGTACCGTGTGAGTCAAAAAAGTTTACACCTAGAAAATTGCTAATTATTTTAAAAATCATCTATGAACAGTAAATTATCATACATCTTATGAAAGAGTGTTTTATCCCAAATCATTTGGTATCATTTTTGTGTGGAATGTGTTCACGCTTGGATGAACAGGAGGCATTGTTTGCGAGAGTGCAAAAATCGACTTGCGCCAAAGTTGCTTATCTGATGTTTAAATAAAACAATTGGGATTTAGGTATTAAATCGATTTTTGCAGTTCCAAATAACATCCCTAACAAAATTAATCATGCCAGACATATCAAATATCGAATATCAAATATCAAAGAACATTTGTGCGCGTGTTTGTGTGCGTGTGTGACTTTGCTTCTGCAAAAAGCATATGCAATGCATTTCATTTGATACATTCAATTCATTCTCTCACTCCACTAATCCCAACATAATACATGCTGTAGGCATCACTTTGGCGCAAGTCGATTTTTGCACTCGCAAACAATGCCTCCTGTTCATCCAAGCGTGAACACATACCACACAAAAATGATACCAAATGATTTGGGATAAAACACTCTTTCATAAGATGTATAATAATTTACTGTTCATAGATGATATTTAAAGTAATTAGCAATTTTCTAGGTGTAAACTTTTTTTTGACTCACACGGTATATCTATAGCCGAGTTATGAGCACTGTCACAGAGCTGTGTAGGTCACGGCAGACTGAATACAAAAATATCATCATGAGTCATAATGATCATAATGATCATTTGCCACATTCAGCCGCGCCTTGATCATTTGTCGAAATTTCTTTCCCTGACCAAACCCTGGCTCGATACCCTTGTTTTTTACTCACATAAAAATATCCAACAAAATGCAAATTACACGTAACCGCCCCCAGTGTATAGCGTCAGTGTGGCACACTTCCCTATATAATTATCTCCGTTGAAAGCCAAAAATCGGGGGTGAGAGGGTAGGAAAAGAGAGAGAGAGAGAGAGAGAAAGAAAGAAAGGGAGGGAGAGAGACGGAGAGAGAGAGAGAGAGAGAAAGGAAATGCTAGAAAATATTACATTACGAATATGACACTATTTCAATACATTTAACACTTCTAATTGGCCCCATAGCATAACAAACAACTTTTTGTTCAAAGCCCTGATTCAGGTTTTCCTAGCCCCCTCCCTCGACTGGGCAGACGCTACGCCACTACCCGATAACCCTTATTCGTTGTCTGCCATAATTCTGTGTGTATACAATCTGTAAGTGAATGACTTTGCATCATTTTGTCTGTTTCTTTCGATTTTTTAATTCTTGGAAATTGCTTTCCCTCAAGGAAAGTACCCTTGATATTAGTTGAAGCGATTTTTCCAAGGGAAGAAAACATATTTTAAAAGACTTCATAAAAGATCGTTTATTTCCTTGAATACATATACCGGTAGATTGGGGTGAGACTTTGTTCTATATAAAATGTTAATAAAGCGAGGATTAAGATGTCAAATGTCGAATCAACAACTATGATTGATATGCCTTTGCTGTGCGTTTACATTATTATTAACTAAGATAAATGAGGTATATTTGGAAATAATTATGATATAAAGCGCATTGATGTAAATGATATTGTAATGTGATAGGGTAAGGGGCAGTAGTTCTGATTTTCTTTATTTGATAATATTCATGAATACCTGATTATTATTATTCTTTAAAAGGAATCAGGCCCTGTTTTCCACAATCCTTTGAAAATACTAGAGAATGAAATATATATATATAGTTATATCTATACACACAGTGATACCCGCTTTAGACCACATTTTATCTTTCCCTTTAACAGTGGTTCTCATTGAAACGTGTACTAAAGAAACGTGTACTAAAAAATCACCTGCCTAAAAAGACTGATTTTGTTGTTTACCTTGAGATGGGTTCATAATACAGGTTTCACCGTATATAAATAATAATTAAAACAATTGAAATCAAAATCCTTGAGAGTTCACTTCTTCACCATTTGCCGTGACGGAGGATTATCCAAATATATTATACACACATGTATAATTATAAATAATTATAAGGCTCACTATTCTTAATTTTGTATTCATGATCACTTGATAAAGACGTCAGGTACGTTGAAAATTCGTGACCTAATTGAAACTGTTAGAATTAAAGCATTAAACTTCTCTTCTTCATCATTAATTGCGTCATATTATGGCAACACGTGGACTGATATATATATATATATATACCAGGGGCGGCGATCCCGGGGGACACGTCCTCCCTCAATGTTTGTAGGGGAGAATCGTCCCCCCCACCTTGAAAATTTGAAAAAGTGCACACACACACAAAAAGCAAATACTGACTAAATACTGCAACACAATTTTAGGCTCTGAGGCCCGAGAGTGCAGCGTTTAGACTATTAAAAATGCAAAACCTTCTCGCTCGGCCGCTACGCTCCCTCGCATAACATCCTTCAAAATGTACAAGTAAATATTGTAGAAAACCTGTATTCCGTTGGTATCACGTAAGCACAGTTTACACTGTATGTTTACAAGATTAAGAGTTATAGAAATAGATCAGTGCTACAAAAATAAATATTCTGCTTGCTCTTTTAAAGAGTCTCTTCCTGCTTGGTTTATAAAAATATTATCGCCTTGAGGAAATGTGTACATCTTTCTAAAAACATTAAGTCAAGGTCCTTCACTACTACATAGTCTATATATTTGACATTTCCATTCCCATATTGATATCAATTTACATGTACATGACAGAGGCCTAGAGTGGGAAATAGAAATCCCATCCATGCCCAAGCTCCCTCTACTAACTAAAATTTACCTACTAAATATTTACAACCTTTCGGACTGCACACTAATTACCGGCAAAGTAAAAGTGAAGTGTGAACAAAAATTATATTGCTTGTTTTTATACTATACTTTTGCTAAGGAATGTAATTTTTTTCTCCACAAAACTTTAAAAAAAACCTGCGAGGGGTAGTCACTTCCGTGACCTCGGCGCCCCTCTCGTTCACTATGCTCCCTCGTCCCTCGCATTTCGTCCCCCCGGTCATGAACAGAAATCGCCGCCCCTGATATATACATACACAGCACCTTAATACCAGCTGTTCCATGGTTCCATGTTAATATCATCGCAGGGGATTCCATAATATACCATGGTAATTTTCCATATAGGCATTTTGCTATTTTTATCTCTTAACCACGGAACATTTCCGTGTAACGAACAGACGGGGGAAAGGGTCGAACCGTAATTACTGTCATTTAAGACTAATTGGAAACTTTACTGGTAATATTGCTTTCGACCGCATCATAACCCGCAGAGGACTCTCTCTATGTATCTCTCTCTCTCTCTCTCTCTCTCTCTCTCTCTCTCTCCCTGTTTTCCGTCTTTTAATTTACCAAGGCATTAATGTATATAATTCCATCTAAACATAGAATTCGATATGCATGTCGTATACATACGTCTTTTCAGCGAGAATTATAGGTTTAAAGATAAGGTTCAATAACTGGTCATACGATTAAATTGTGAAAAACCTGTCTGGGAGCAAATAGGAAATGGTGATAATTGTAGCTAAATACAAAATTTAAATGGTGTGAGTTTATGGAATGATGAAAATGAGAAGAATTGTCTTAATATAGCTGAAAATCGCGTGTACTTCACACCGAATTGAGAACATTATGTTAGTGACCTACAGATTGTGGCATGTAAATTACGTCCAAACTTTTCAGCTATTTCGCGTCATAATTATTTCGACATCATGGCATTTGAAGAGCAGTCCTTTTAAGGGCAAATTTCTACCGTAATATCCTTCCGAATTGACATTAAAAAAATAGAGAAAGGTCACACAATTTTGTCATCTTTACCAGATCTCAACCATCTCTGATCCTGATGAGATGGGGTTTTCTCTGTATCCTAAACCGCCTAAGCTCAATGACCGCATTGTCCTAATTTAGTTAAATCCGGCCGTCAGTCTAAATTCCCGTTTAACAAAAGGAAACGTTTCATCTCAGACTTACTCCTTTGTTAAGTCCGATATTGCACAAATATTGAGTATAATACGGGCCTATGTATTTGTAACGTGGAAGGTTTCGTTCCAAGATTATATTGCTCAAATAGTAACTATACTGATTCCTATCAACATGACCGTGACATTATTTCAAGAAAAAAGAGCCGTATTTCATCACCATTTAATTTAGGCAACATTTGGATGAATGACCCCTCACCTCCGAGGTGACTAGTGTATTCTAACACCATAACATACATTCCACGCAACATCATGATCTTCACATTTGAACTTGATTTTGAAATTTATTATCCAATAATAAACGCATACCAATAAAACAGTTATATACAATAACATACAAATATGATAAAGGGAACGAGCATGAATGCTTATCGAGCCTGGTACCTTGGAACATAATGAAAAATACCGTCCGGCTAATTATAAAATAGAATAAACAAACAAATATGAAATGTCACATATAAAGCTAATCACAAAAAAACTATAATGTAATTGAATAAGTGGATGAAAGGTCAAATACCAAATACCTAGCAGTTTATTATAAGTTACTCATTTCAAAGGTACTCTATAAGCATGATAATTGTTTTCCTGAAGCAAGCACGATGCGATCATTGTCAAACAATGGATTCTTATAATTATCTGTTGTAGGTTAACCATAATGTCCTCAGAACTAGAGGGAAGTTGGCCCATATATACTCATATACTTCAACACAGAGTTAACCCCTTTTTGCCACTCAACAGTTGATATATACCTTCATATTTTCTTGAAGCGCAAACATGCAGCGTTATACGGATAATAAGCACCATTTGTAGGTAGGGGCAGGCACGCGAAAAGCGCAGGATACTTCCTCATAAAGATAATCACATTAAATAGCGAGTTTGCATATTGAATACTCGACAGTCAAATGCCATCCATATAGCGACTAAGACGCATCATATATCCCCTAGGCTTATATCAATCAAATATGTTCTAAAAATAGAAACGCTCATCTCCCAGGCACTTACTTCTACAGACGAAGTTATTGTTCACAGAAAACAGTCGTCCACATGGGAGCGGCTCTTTATATTTCGTATCATGTACATTGTGAGCACTACAATGGGAAATGGGCAGGAAATAATAATACACATCGAGTGAGTTCGGTTTCAGTTTTTAGACTATTTTTAGGCCCCAAACGGAAACAGTCTTGGGGTTGATAATTCATTATAATACAGTCCCTGGATCTGCTGGGCTCTATATATACCCAATCAACATGGTTTGGCCAATTTTAGGACGCTGCGCATGCACACTCGTCGCCGCTAGATTGTGATTTCAAAAGTGGACATGAAATTTACGAGAGCAGTGTTCATATTTCATATGTAAGATTGTTATTCTTTGAACATGATAATTATAACTTGTTTCGGTTAACCTGGGAAAATAAGCATGTTTATTTTTAAAACAGTTGACATATGAGAAGACTAATGAAGGAGAAAAAAAGCGTTTCTCTTCCGTGTATGTTTATCTTCTTTCTCTTCCCACCCCCTTTTTTGTATTGGGGGAATTATTAATTTTCTTTCCGCGTCACTATTTACAGTAAACGCAAAGCCAACACTTTGTTATTTTATTATATTTCATTATGTTATATTCTTTATTTGATTAGTGATATCCTTTCTATCGCTATTTGAGAAGTTGATAAATACAATTAAAGCAAGTTTTATATACTTGACGAGACGATAACAAAAAAATTGGATTTTCGTCTTATATTTGTATTGGATACCCAACGAAAATCCTGACATTTCTAAACTCACCAATTAAATATCCAAGAAAAAAAAACTTTCGATGTCAACTTATATTTTATATTTTGTAATCAGTAACCCGTGCACATATATAAACTGAACAAATATTATCATATTGTAGGTGTAGTTAAGTAAAGGAGAACAATTTTCTAGAGGAACGATGATACAATTTTGTAGAAATGTGAATATTCAGCTTTCACATAAGACTATTCGGTTAAATATTCCGTAGCACTTTGATCTACAGTACTGTGATGTTTTGAAATGTAATAACCGAAGTAGTTTGTACATTATCATGCAAAGTGCAAAAAGGCTCAACTTTGTTAACATGGCGTCGATGTCTCAAGAATTATATTATATTTGTTGATTCATCCACGTATTGGCAGTGTTCGACAGTATAGAAATCGCACTTGAAATGCATTGTAAGCCAACTTTGTAATTTTATTTTCATTTTTTTTGGGGGGGGAGGGGGCCTCCTCCTTTGTCATTCCTGGGAAAGGGGGAGTCCCCCAAAATTGAAACAAATTGCAACGTTGGCATAGAATGCATTGTCAAGAGTGATATAATATGTACAGTGTTTGTACCTGAACCTGATTATATCATATTGCCACGAAATCGTATCATCATTCCACTATAGTTGCAGACACACTCTGCCATGTTTGCGGTTTATTCTCTCTTATCATTCTTTGTTCTTAACGCAAAACCACGCTGTTTGTCAAGAAAATAATCCAAGGTAATTCTTTATACATTCAGTCTCGGTTTCTCTTTTTGTCACACAATCCAGAGACTTGCGGTCTCATTTGTGATGTTTGATCGAGAGTAAAACCCAAGATGGAGGGCTAAAAATAGACATGAAAGCGAGCTGATGGGTATAAAATGCAATTGTCTAACCCTGTCAGTTTCACGTGTCACAAACTTGACGAACTTTTCATGTGTCAGTATTGATGGTGAACCCGTCTGGCCTCAATGGCTCTGTCTTCCACGGTGATCAGAATGAAGTTCTCGCGAGCGAATTAGAGGCGTCTTGCGAATTTTTTGAATAGGAGGTGGTCAGGCGAGACCTAATTGCCCCCACCCCCTCCCCCAAAAAGACAAAAAGAAAAATGATTGAAATGTTGCAAGGAAGGAACATGATTTAAATTTGTCACCAAGGGTGAAAATGAACTAATCAAATTTTAGAAATTTGTCGACACTACTACTTATGTGCCGACAATGTTTAGAACGAATACGTGTAAGGATCATACGCCCACATTCTTCCTGAAAATTCGTATGGGAGGGGGCGTCGAACGAAACCTAATGTGCCCCATAAGCAAAGAAAGGACAATTGTTGAAAATTTGCTATCAAGACCATTTATAAACTAATCCAATCTTATAGATTAATCTAAAACAGTTACTGATATACCAACACATTTTGAGTGTGTGTGTGTGTGTTGAGGAAGGGGGGGGGGGTGGTATATCCCCTCACCCCTCGAGACCTATGCTCATGTTAGAAGATAGAGTATTGTAACGAACAGTAAAACCACACTCGATTCTTATTAGGATGATGTAGAGGTAAATGCATTCGCCTCTCGCATACTCTGATTACTTTTTCAGCCGCATAATTCGTTAGTTTATTTTTTCTTACCGCATGCTTTTTGATCATCAGCTGTTCCATCCCATTTTTGAGGGGATGGATATTCCTTGAGGTATACTGAAGTATCAGGGGCGTCATTACACCATTTTTCTATCTTGAGAAACTTTACGACTTCAGCCCTCATTTTGCTGAGGATTTTGCCCTCTTTGTCGAGATTTTTCCTCCTTCTTTCTTTATAGTAAATATACCTTATATCCATTTTTATACATTTTCAATTCCCCCCTCCCCCCGTTTGAGTTTTTTTTTTTTTTGGGGGGGGGGCGCATTAGCTTCAACGAAGTTTTACAATAGCGCGACAGAGTTTTGGTAATTATGCTGATACAAATTTCGAGTGGGACGGGGAGGGGCACACCTCTTTAGCAAATTAAAGTAGAATAACAGACACCAGCTAACTCACTCGTCCACATTATGACAGAGGTGCTGTGGTCAAGTGGATAAGTTTCCCGACTGCAGATCACAAGGTACGGGGATCAAGTCCCGCCGCGGCACTAATGTCCTTTGGCAAGACGTTAATCTACATTTGCCACTCTCCACCCAGGTGTAAACGGATACCTGATATGCTTGAGCGCTAGTTACTTTGGCAGCTCGGCTACAAGCAGGGTAATAATTATGTGTACAGCGCCATGAGCGTCAGAGCCTGGCGGATACCGGCGCTATATAAATGTCCATATTATTATTTTGAATTTACTGTTGTTAATTGAACCTAGAAAAATGTGTAAAATCCTCAACATTCAGTAATCCACATTTTCGGTAAATCACTTTAATCTTTTCATTGATAAATAAACGATAGATGAGTACTAAAAAAATAAAAATCACATTTCAACAATTTCGGTTATCACTTTATCCTTTTTATTGATGAATTAACGATAGAGGAGTATTACAAATTCACATTTTAACCATAGCACTTTAGCAGCAGAAAACACAAAGAAATGGAAAGAATATTTTAGTCGGATTAGTAATAGATAGGTTACACATTTCTGAGAAATAATAATAATAATGAACGTTACTTGTGTAACGCATATCACTAACACAAAGAAATCCCCTATGCGCTTAACAGAAAGGACATCATGATTAATTTTGAGGTTAAATGCAAGAATATAATGGTAAAACTGTTGAGATGCTACAAGTAAACTAAGGTGAGGAAAGGCAAAATGTATGAATCAACAAGGATTTTGTCTTCCAATAAGAACACCAGAATAATTTAAATATTCAAAATGTTTTATATTTGAAAACAAAGAAGCGAATTAAAGCTACATGTATTCTGGTATAAGCTCAAACTGTGAATATACACTATAATATATCGGTCGCTATAAGGCTGCTGCCAGGTTGCAGAGTGTTGTATTTGCTGATGGTCTCTATTTTGGATTGCGTTGGCTCGTTAATTATGCCTCAAATTGAAAACCAAATAAAAGCGGTAAATACATTTGACGTAATCTGTTTAACCAAGCCCCGGCCCAAGAAACTACATCGTTCACCCCAAAGATAAGTGGATTTTCCCGAGAACCCCCTTTCAAAACGACCCTTTCTTCTATTTGGTATTGATGAAGGTGTGATGTTTAGGATTTGCAAAGAAAACTTATACGGCTTAAAATGACAATTAGATTTGGGTGGTTTTTCAATCATATTAGGTGAAACTCCACCATGAAATAGGGCGACGGTATTGTGGAGGGCAGTAATGAATATCTTTATTTTTAGTTTTGATACTGGTTGCATGAAACATTGTTTAAACATAAAAATATTAAGCACGAAATTCCCCTAGAAATTCTCGAACGAATTTGATTAAAAATGTATGATAGCAGAGAATTAAAGCGATGTAAGATGAGAGAAGTCCATCCGGACTATATGCAGTACAATATATTACAGTATGTGTCCCCATTCGTAAACAATGATATGGTTGTGTTTTTATGGGTTTTTTTTCAAAAGTCATTTGTTATTTTTCAATTGTTTTTGTTATGTTTTTAAACATTTTCTGGTCCAAATAATCATTATGATTCTCTAATTCATGATCAATATTGCATTTCAATGTTTCTTTCGAAAGGTTCAGTTTTATTACTAGATATTAGATTTCATTAGACTACATTAATTTACGCGTTGTTTTCAATTTGTTTAATATTTCACTCTATTTTGTCAAAGCTTTGTAAGAACAGTAAGAGATAACTATTGACGACAATTTTCTTTAGATGGTTTATGCTGACAGCAGAAACGAATATTGCTTAGAAATGAAATGCAAATGAATTTCCAGTATGGACTATATGATTGTAATAATATCTGTATTTGCGTTTGAGTCTACACAACTTATGTGCTATGCGTATTGTGTAGTGTAGATAGTGGTCTGTATCATACTCCAAACATTAAGGAAAATTCTAGTAATTTTGTCGCTTGGGTGCCACGGCATATTCTCCTCTCTTTTAATGGTACCTATTACAACCCTTAATGATGCACTAGATTAGAGCCGTTATCTGGTTATACTCCTACTATATTATTATATCAAGCGCATGGTATATCCGCGTGAGGGGTAGGGTTTGGAGAAGCTGACGGTGGCGGATGGGGAGGGGGTACAAAGACATTGAAAGGTTAGTTGCGTGCGAGACACACTGAAATGATTTTTGTCAGCACATGAACAATCAAGAATAATTTATTCTTCTAGATCTTCGTATCCTTCCCTTACACATCCTCCTCTCCTCTTCCTCCTCTCTCCACCTCTCCCTCCTCCCCTTTTCTCGCTCCTTTCCTCCGTTTCCTCCATCTCACCCCTTCCTCCTTCTCCCCTCCTCCTCCCTCTCGCCACCCCCTCCTCATCCCATTTCTCCTCCCCCTCCTCCAATTTTCTCCTCCTCCCCTTGGCCCCTCCAATCCTGCCCTTTATCCCTCATATTCCCTCCTCCATCAACCACCCTTTTTCCCCTCCTCCGTTCTCCTCCCTCCTTCTCCCATCTCTTCCTTCTCCTCTTCCCCTTCTACCTCTTTCTCCTTTCCCTCTCCCTCCCATATCCATCATTCTTCCCTCATCCACCCCTCCTCCATCCCTATCCCTCTTCCTCTTCTTCATCAATCGTCCATCTCCTTCCCTCCTCCACCCCTCCTCCACCCCTCCTCCACCCCTCCTCTTCCTTCCCCATCCTCCATCTCCTTCCCTCCTTACCCTTCCTCGAGCGCCTGGAAATCGAACGGAGACGTCGTTTGGGGAAAGAGGAATACAGCTCGGTTTTGATTGATGTTAATCAGTCACAAAGATGCGAAAAGAGAGGAGAGATAGTTGAGATGAGTCGGGTGTCGAAGGGATATAAATTCTAGCATCACTTCCCTTCTTTCTCCGAATTGGAGCAAGAAGGAGATCGTCTTCACGTCATCTTATGAGCTGAGATAAAACAGATATACCATTTCAACACAGGCATACCGCTGTATTCTTTGTACCAGCAATAATCAAAACGAAATGCTCACAAGACCCAACCAAATTTACACCATGTTTTCAAAACTAGAAAACATCATACATTACAAATATGCGAAATATTCTAAGTTCTCCCATGGTTTTTCTCTCCTATACTATTCTCCAAATTTTGAGCAATGACAATACCCCTCCACGTTAGCTTGTAAAATAAATTGAACAAACATTTTGAAAGGTGATGAATTTGAACTGGTATGCAAATCTCGGGAAGATACTTGTCAAATTTCTGTTTTAAAGTGTATCATTGTATGGCTCTGAAACTTGGACAATCAGGAGAGCAGAGGAAAGGTTGATTGACAGTTTGGAAATGTGGCTGTAGAGAAGAATGGAAGGAATTAGTTGGAGGAACAGGGTCACCAATGAGGAAGTGTTGGATATAGTGGATGAACAAAGGAGCTTGAGATAACAAAATCTGGAGACGGAATAAAAACTGGACATGACACATCTTACGGGTGAGAAAACGTGCTCTGGGACATCTTGGAAGGAAAGATGGATGGTAAACGGGGAAGATGAAGACCAAGAATTGGGATGGTGTCAGACTTTGTATAGGTGACAGATCATATGACAGATTGAATAATAATCTGGATTTATATAGCGCGTAATACGAAATACCGTCTCCAAGCGCTTTACAGATATTATTAACCCGGTCATCGGATTCTTTACCTGGGCAGTATTCCTACCATATGGTCACCGTATGGGCATATGGCAATCACTGACACAAAATATGTTTTCGTCATCCTACCAAGTCCCCATTTCTCTCCTGGTAATGGAGTGGCAAATGTAGATTAATGCCTTGCCAAAGGACATTAGTGCCGTGTCGGGGATCGAATCCACGACTGTTGAATTTAAGTCAAGCGCTTAAACCACTCGACTACGACACCTGCTTCTGAAGAAGAAGGTTAAAGATATAGAGAGGGATTAAGAAAGAACTAAAGAAGACTCTGGTGTGTGGACCTGCCATTGGCAGAACACCTGTGAGATGCAATACCTACAGACTACTTCGTCCCCTAAGATGCAGGATTGTGTTTGGCATTTCTTTACAGTGCTTGTTATTTTTAGCAAGGTGTCGTTCTTTTTATGGTCAAAATAAATCAATTAAATGTATAGTAAGCAATCCCTGAATGTATATGATAACTTTCTGTGGAAATGCAGTTCTAGCAGGAGTCAAGATCTGTAATCTGTAATGACGTATTACACAATATAAATTTACAAAGTCTCAATACCATGATTATATTTGGCAGGATTCTGTTTTAGGGTTAATTTTGAGAAGTTAAAAAAGTGAAATCAATCTGATATAGGTTATGCTCACAGTAAATTGTTATATCACCCGTGCATCTGAAGCCTTCTAATCGACAAAAATAGATACACGAGAATGATATCCGAGTCCGCGATCGGAACAATATAATGATATCATCATCGTGCCGGACAGAAAAGGGGGCTTCCCCTCCACTTCAAAGATTTTATAATTTTCGAGACGAATAAGAAATTTAATCTCGGAGAACTTAGTAAGTAGTATAGATTTCTTAAGCTTACCTCAGGTGAAATTTCTTCTTAAATTGCATCGCAATCAGATTGAATCCTGACTAAAAACAAATTGTAACTGGGGAATGTGCTTAGTCCTACATTATCCTCATGGCGTTAGTTTGAGTTCTGCATTGAACAACATTGTAATTGTTCGTGGTCCATTTAGCGAAGGTGTCTTGAAAGAAAAGCCTTTGTTGCACACAGGCTGACGTCATGATTCAACTTCACCATTCTTGTTAGTTTTCTTTTTTTTTCTTCAAAAGTTAGAAAAAGTTTCTAATTCTATTCAGCGATAACAGAATAGAGTTGTTGATTTGTACGTTTCACAGCCCGTCTTTTCCACAACATCAGTATGCATTTCGAACTAAGTAAACATACAATGTCATGTACTTCAAACATGTAATTTGTCTCCGTTTACCTTCGCTTCGGCCCATACACCCCGCTTCATTATTCTTCTCCTCTTTCATCTTCCTCTTTGTCCCCCTCCTCCCTCCCCTTATTCCTCTCCTCTAACCTTGTCATTCTTCTCCTCCTTCCCTTCCCCATCCCTCTCCCTCCCCCTCTTTCTCACTCTCTCTCTCTCTCTCTCCCTCCCTCTTTTTTCTTCTCCTCTTTCATCTTCCTCTTTGTCTCCCTCCTCCCTCCCCTTATTCATCTCCTCTAACCTTGTCATTCTTCTCCTCCTTCCCTTCCCCATCCTTCTCCCTCCCCCTCTTTCTCTCTCTCTCTCTCCCTCTCTCTATCTCTCTCTCTCTCTCTCTTTCCCTCTCCTCCTTTCTCTCCTCCTTTCTCTTCTTCTTCAATTCACAGTTTGTCTTCCCCGTTCTCCCCATCATCCCCCTATCCTCCAAGTATGAAATAGAATACCATCTTCTCCCATGTAATCTGCTCCCGTCCCCCTCCACTAACTCTTCCGACCTTGTGAGATACCTGTCGTCTGTCATATCTTTGGTAGATGTAGACACGCTGATTTGCACCACCGAGTGACATACTGCCTAGATAGCACACTGGGTGCAAATTAGTAGCCCCACATGAAGCAATTTATACATTTTATACGCTAAGTATGTACTCCGCATGTTGTACCGTTGACATGGGGGAGATAGAGAATCACTAGATATATTATCTGATCCAATTTTATTTTCTTTCCGTAACAATATTAGTGAGCATTTTAAGTTGATTCCACCATTTTCGGTGAAGATTATGACTTTGCACTAAGACGAGATTAGAATTTAGTTTTTTTTTTCTTTCTTCTAAGTTAAAGAAAACTGCAATGTAAAGGTTGGAAACAACCCAGCCTATGCAAAATATTAGAAAATAAAGTACGTATAAGTAAGATAGTGCTCTTAGCAAGTGTATTGATTTGAAATCACCAACAGTAGAACAATAAAAACAAAGTTTGAAGACATATCTATTCAGAAACCATATGCATGAACTGAACTCACACTGTCACTGCTTGATTACTGGTATATATAACAACTCTATAACTCTGATTCACGAATGGCATTTCAAAGCACTTTGAATCCAAAGTGCAAAATGCGCTATATAAATTGCAACTATTATTATTATCATTATTATCAAGTAGGCTACTGTGTAAATGTCTGGTACGGTATCTTTTCCACTACCCCCTATTCTCATGATTCAAGGCGACCCGTCTCAATATCTTTGGTTGTCTGCCGGGGATGTTGTGGCTACGATTAATTGGAATACAGGTGTCGAATCCTGGCTTAAATCGATCCCTGTCACGGATCAAAAGAGATGTAATCAAGGTATTAGGATCCCATGGGAGGCAGATCAATACCCCTCTATTTTTGTCCGTTACAGTTAAAGGAACATTCTGTCGGGTATTGTATGTAAGGCCCTCCATTCAGAAATTACGATGTCACCCCCTTCCTCTCCAATGTTTTGGAGGGCCGGGTGGTGGTGTGAAGGGGCAGTTGATGACTAGCTTTTTGTCCTGATGAAAATGCTACGTTTGGTTGAGTGATCGAGGGTTGAGGGTTCGAGCCCTAAAAGGTCACTATTGTCGATTGGCAAGACATTATCCTAAACTGCCTCTCTCGACCCAAGTGTAGTAAGTGTGTACCTTTGTAGATTTCATTCCTTGAAATGCACTGTCATAACAGTTGCCAAACATTATGCGATGCGCATGGGGACGCTTTTATCATAATACGATATGCGTTATTATTTTATATGATGGTAGCAGATAATCATTCATGAACATCAACTTTACAAGGATTAATGTAATTGTTTTAATAGAAGTGTTAGTAAAGATAGTTTGGAATGCAAACATTATGACTACAGTAGCTATATTAACACTAAGTTACGAAGAAAACGGAACATAAAATTAACTGTTTAAAGGAAAATATTTCTGACGGTGGTTTTTGTGTGTGTTATTTGTTTGTTATGTTGGTTTGTTCTGCCTTAGTCCCTCGGTATCCGTGAACAGTCTGAGCATACCAGTTTTTTCTTGTTGTTCGATTGTGACGGATTCTTGGTGAGATAATTTCTCTTTCAGAATTTAAGCTAGATTTTACCTGACCTTTTATCCCGAGAGAAATCCTCTTGGAGGCCATTACATCAAAGACATCGTGGAATCAACACTATACCAAAATACACCATTGCAAAACTTTATTTGTTGGGTGGGTAAACCGTTTAAGTAATGAGAACATAACTATTATCTCACCTATTTATCCTTGAGTGATAATAAGGTCTTTACGCACGACTTGCATTCGTCATGGTTGCTTGATCTGATGGGGTGGTCCGACTTATAGCGTGAGTTTTTTGCTTTTTAATGTTAAAGAGTGCATTCAAAGAAAGAGTAAGGAATGTGTGGGCCATCTGACCTTCTAATTCTTTAACTCTTCATTCCTCACAAGCGACCTCACTGTGCCACATTGTATTTATCACAGGATAGTTATGCCAAAGGCTTCAAGATTATTTAACTGTTTCCAGTGCAAGATTGATCTATACCGGTGTTAAGAGGGTTGTCATGGTGCTAATCAAGACCGGAAATGCATGAATTTGCGAGGCCATTGCACAGAGCTATCCTTCCGTCGATGACATTGGTGCCCTTTGTTTTGTGCAAAATGGAACGTGTGGCAAACGAGCGACCATGCAGAGAGGTGAATAAACAAACGATGTGTTAAACTTCGTACTGACTACAAATCGAGGCTATCACTCCCTTCTGTCATCGCCTAAGCTCGTGGCTCAACAACACACAGGAGGTTGTCCAATGCAAGCACGCGTAGCTTCCCGATACATAGCTTTACATATACCGGTCAAGGACAGAATCTGAATGGTTTACTCGTTTATTTTTGTTCAACATTCCCCTTATGATGAAACAAAATCCCACAGCATCTTACAGTTTGTTGTTAGTATTTTGCTTTGTATGATTTGAAGGCCAAAAAATCTGTCGAAAGTTTTTCTTGTGCTTCTTCTTATTCTTCTCCTTCTTTGTATTTTCCTCTTTTTTGTCTTTTCTAACGGCTTACTATCACAATGAGTTTCGAAAGTACTGGGCGAAAGCGCTGCGCTGAATGCCACATTCGAACTATATACATGTTTCACTTTCAGTTTAGTTTATTTCATTTCCATTTTTTCTAGCATCATTGCAAACACGATACAATTCAATATGCAGTAAACAATAATTGTATAGTATACAACATGAATATACAAATCAATATACAGTAAGCAATGCAAAAGAATCAAATCAAGCGTGACGAAAATACTAATCAATGACTAAAACATTATTCATAATTTGGATTATTAAAAAATACAGAGTTAACATGGAAAGTAAATATTATGATTCTTCAAGTTGTTTTATTTTTATCTATTATTTTTGTATACTAAAATTGAGGAAATGGAGAGGTCCACTAAGAAGCAGGGCTTGTTTAGTGTGGATCCCTCAAATAGTGAGTAGAATAGATCTCTTTAAAGATAGAAAATGAAATTAAGACAAATATCGTAAGGAAAAAATATCTAAGTGTGAGAGGTGATATGGTGCCAATGGTACATATATGGAGATGCAGAAAAGAAAATGAAGATGGAAGAAGAGTGAGAGGAGAAAGCTGGCGCGTCTGTGTGGGAAGAAAAAGAGAAAGATAAAAGTAATTTAAAAAAGAGAAAGAGAGAGAAAGAAAGACGGAGGGGTAGAGAGAAAGGGAGAGAGAGAGAGAGAGAGAGAAAGAAAGAGAGTTGGGTCCCGATCGCTCAATTTGAATTTTCTTTATATGTTTCGAGAATATTTTTTTTCAACTTGATTTTGAAGCAGTTTAAGCTTAAAGAATTAATTATATCGTTGCTAAGTGAGTTCCAGTATTTCGGACCGTAGAAAGAAATTGTCCATGTATCTTCATATCGTACTCACTGACAATGAATTTTGTTTATGAAATCTCTTAATAGACCTTTTTATTTTATTTTATGTGAATTTTGAAAAATCGAGAAAAAGAAATATTGACGAGTTTGATGTTTTGGAACATAGAGATCCATGACTATAATATATGCGTTTTATATTTGAAATTTCGTGTTTATGAGCGTATAATCTATGATGACACGTATTGATCGATTTGCCTATTTGAATAAGGCGATCTTCCTCCATCAAAGATTCATATCCATTTTGTATACGTCTGTGAGTCATCTCAAACTTATATTTATCCGCTTTTAAACATACCCAAGTAGCAAATTACTCCCAAAGTTAGATTTTTCTCTATCGTATTGCATTCAGGCATAATTATGCCCGTTGCAAGGCGTTATTTCGATTGCGTCATTATCTGCGCCAACCACCCATGTTAAGGCAATTAGCGCATACGCCAGTTAATCGACGCAATTGTTGCACTGTCCACTTTGCAGTCACTTTTTGTATTATGTCAATGTCGTATTGCTCGTGTCACAACAAGGTGACATTATATTATAAAATCATATTTTAAAATCAAAACAACAGTAACAACTGTATGAATTCAAAACAAAAATAATAAAATACCTGTGCAGACGGTCATAGGTTTTGAATTTTAAAAAAATCAAGCCTTTTACAATTTGGTCCTCTGCGCATGCCCATTATTAACATTAACATATATGAATATGTATAAGGTTCGTAACACGCGTCAAAGACAGCACCACTCTCTGAAGCAGGCCTACGTCAGCAAAAGGACGTCACACTCGTGTGTTACAGGCATTACCATTCTTTTATCTGTGAGTACAGCTTCGTTAGCCTGTTCGGATCAGCTTAGTCCTTTGCGTCAATCTACCCCCTCCCTTAAACTTTCCCCTAAATCGCTCAATATACGTTAGTTTATAAGTTTATGTTATGGATTTTTGCGCTGGACCAGGTGCTTGCATCGGTGATAACAACATGAATAATATGTGTATATATTGAAACGACATTAATTTTTATTATGTAGGTTTATATTGTAACCGTGTACTTCGGCAGATCAAGGATTCTTTTGGCTGGTAGCGGCACATGTCCAAAAGAAAAGAGAGGCAAATATAACAACTGTAAGAAGCAAATTGGCAATAGTTTTCTCCGCATTTTTCATTGATGTAGGGGTCGTGGCACAATTAAGATATATCATTTCACTCAATGTGTACATTGTACTTCAAGTTTTGCCAGATTTGAATTTCACCGACGGGACACGTACCCCGTGCCCCCTCATGGATACGCCACTGTTAAAAAATAGTACATACCATACCCGCAAGAATCTTAATGGGCACTTGACGCACTTCAATACCAAACTCTTAAATTTATGCATGTATGAGTTTAATTTAATTATGGGCGTTACATGTAGGCCTTGGGTTAATAATATATATGAGGGTTGAATAGTATGACCATGGGAGTAGATCGTCTTTAAGTTGGACTTAACTATGGCAGGCCGTTCATGCCATTATTTGCTCTCACCATTTACTGACATTGGTCTCTCAAGGGACATACAGATCATGGTCACAAATCTACAGAATCTATATTTTTTGATAATTCATTATTGAAGGAAAAAATAGTATCTAAAGATCATAATGGTGAGAGCAAACAGTGGCATGAACAGTCTGCCATAGTTAAGTCCGACTTAAAGACGATCTTAGTCTTTGTGAAACACTTCCATGAATGATTGCCTTATGATATATGGGACGTATACTGACATCCGTTAAGGTGCAGCACTTGTTCGTATATAATTATGTGCAGTGTTTGTCCCAAGGATTTATTAGACCATGTTTTTCTTTTCTTTCCTTTTTTGCCTCCTGCTCCTCCCCTTATTCTTTTTCTTCTTGTCTTATCCGTCTTCTTCTCTCAGTGTGTTAATTTCTAAAGGTTTTTTTTTTTGCTTAAGATTAAACAGAATTAGAAGGATATTGATATAATATATAGTTATAATAGTTATAAGAATAAAAATAGTCCTGAGGTGGTTTACGAAAAATAGACAAGTGAAGTAGAGTTAATGAAACAACCGTAGGAAATACAAAATATACGAATTTTCGGCCTCTAAGCCTTTGTCAAGCAATTCGTATACTTTGTATCTCCTACGCGAGTTTTTTCATTATTTCTTCTTCACTGATATATAGTCATATGTACATGTATACATATTTATTATCTCGTTGTTCAAAGGTCACTTTTACGCAGTGATAAAACAGCAACAAAAACAATAAAACATACATACTGATAGACAGATTGATTAGAAAGGGACTGATATCATGACAGGGATGTATAGAACAAATTACTTCAACTACTTTAATACGAATGTCCTAGGAATGGGTTTCCCCATTTTCAAGTTTGTTCCAAGTGTTTATGAGTAACATCCTGATAACGAGACCGATGAACTTGTAAATAAGGTTTATAGTTCCTCATATTTTCCGGCACAAAGTATAAATTCTAAGAACCTTTTCTAAAAAAATAAGATTTAATGGGCTCATGCGCCAGGGAGAATTTGTTATTAGAGAGGCCATACGGGACCCAATTTAATAAAACCCTATGTAAAGGCGACGCTGCACAGTGGGCCAGGGAGGAGCCAAAGTGCGCCAAAACTCATTTTTGGTGATTTATTTTTGTTCTTCTTTTTTTCTTGCCCAGTTGAAAGATAATACATTGAAGAATACCTCAGTAAAGTATTTAATTCCGGTATGCACAATAAGGGTATAAATTTACTCCTTCAAACAGCAAAATCTTAAATATTCACAGTTTTAGTGCAAAAGTGACTTATTTTATAAATCTTTCAATTTAACATGGAGTTTTAAAGCTGATATGAAATTGCTCTCACATATTCCTGATAGTTCATTTCACTGCATGAATGGGTTAAACATGGATAGAAACACAATCTTTATAGTATATTCTAGGGTAATTCACTGAAAAATGGAATAATTATCCATGTTTTTTATAAATCCAGAAGAAATGTTTAGATTTCCATGGATTTCCACTTTAATTATATTACCAACTTTTCTCTGATGTCTAAGCTTTAAGTTGAATATGTGAGAGCAATTTCATATCAATAAATTTAAAAATTCATGTTAAATTGAAAGATTTATAAATAAGTCACTTCTGCACTAAAACTGTGAATATGTAAGATTTTGTAGTTTGAAGGAGTAAATTTATACCCTTATTGTGCATACCGGAATTAAATATTTTACTGAGGTATTCTTCAATGTATTATATTTCAACTGGGCAAGAAAAAAAAAAGAAAAAAAAACACAAATCACCAAAAATGAGTTTTGGCGCACTTTTGTTCCTCCCTGGCCCACTGTGCGCTGGTTTGTCAACACTTAAGCATTTAGGACAGTGACAATTCTGTACGAAAAAACCCGAAATGAGGAGAAAATAATAAATCACGAAGAAAGGTATAGACTTACACATATTAACTCCCATTTTTGTTTCTAGTTGTACTAGAATATTACGTGTATTTTGGTTCCTCCCCTCGACTTCTAAAGAAAAGAGTATAGTTTTATACATATACGGGATAGATCTATCCGGATTAGTAAAGCCTGTATAAAAAGAATCCCGGGGAAGAATCTACAGTATTAGTCATGTTAGTAGTACATCGGTAGTAGTAATAATAGTAGTAGTAGTACTAGCGGTGGTGGTGGTGGTGGTGGTAGTAGTAATAGCAATACTAGTAGTAGTGGTGGTGGTGGTGGTGGTGATAGTAGTAGTAGTAGTAGTAGTAGTAGTAGTAGTAGTAGTAGTAGTAGTAGTAGTAGTAGTATCAATACTAGTAGTAGCGGTGGTGGTAGTATTGGTAGTAGTAGTAGTAGAATTAGAATTAGATGTAGTAGTATTTTTAGTAGTAGTAGTAGTATAGTAGTAGTAGTTGTAGTAGTAGTAGTAGTAGTATTATAGTAGTAGTAGTAGTAGTAGTAGTAGTAGTAGTAGTAGTAGTGGTAGTAGCGGTGGTGGTAGTATTGGTAGTAGTAGTAGAATTAGAATTAGATGTAGTAGTATTTTAGTAGTAGTAGTAGTAGTAGTAGTAGTAGTAGTAGTAGTAGTAGTAGTAGTACTTGTAGTTGTAGTAGCAGTATCGGTAGTAGTAGTAGTAGTAGTAGTAGTAGTAGTACATGTAGTTGTAGTAGTAGTACAATGTAGTAATATAATACTTTAGGATAAACTTGTTTCACACGAGGCTAATTTGCCGCAAGGTCCACCTATAAGTAGTAAAGTGTGAAGTAAACTTAGTATGACAGACAACATGTGAGATGACGATCCCAAATTACTACATCATTAAAGCTCTCCCAATTGTGTCAAGGGATATACATTTATTTAGAAGGGTGTCGCCAAAAATACCGCCACTTTGAATCATCTGTACATCAATGATAACGTCTGAACTGAGTAAAAATACGCGTTATGTGAAAGACAATGCTGAAGGCGATGGCATTTGTTGCTCTGTTATTACACGCCCTTACTTTAATAGGTTACCATTGCTACGATGTCCTGCAAAAATATCGACAAATTGGACAATTTATAAGGTAGTGTTAGCGTTTGAATTCAAGAAAATTACCTTAAAATAGATTATTTGGCTTATAAAATTTAAAAAGGAATCTAAGTTAGAAAGTATTAAACACAGTTTGCATAAAAGACAACACTGTCTTGATGATTTATTTCCCTTTTATTTAGGCCCTTATTTTATGAAGACACGGGCTATTTTGGGAACGCTGTTCACCCAAAACTACACGCCATCTTGAACGCCTATTGATGATCAGGGAAGTAGACACTGCGGTCAAGTTGGTATAATTAGGGGTCAGCTTTGTGTGACTAATATCGTAGAAGACACCAGGATCAGAGCATGAACACAATTCGACCCTGACCGATTTTAATGCCCCATCATGGTCATGGCGACATCAGGGTGTTGCTACATGGGGTGACCCCTGCCCCACGCAGCCAGGTAACCATGCGCACCCATCAGCACACACACACACACACACACACACACACATTTGCACACACCCATAACCCACACCCATATGCCTATCGACAATTCCAGTTATTTTTAGAAAGGATTCAGGACTGTTTTGTTCTTTTGTCAGTAAATTTTAAAACCAACTACAGGTTGTACGAGTACGGATGTAGTGAGACACTACTGGCTCCGCCATCCCCCTTGAAAACCAGTTGGTATACTTCACGTAGACAACAACTAAAATTTCCCCTGAAATTGTGGAATTTTGGGGAGTGCCCCTCCCCTTTCAATCTCCTGGTTCCGCCTCTTGTGAAGCGATGTCACGGCTGTGTGCCCGCGACCTTCAGTGGAATCTCGATCTCATGCAAGACACGCAGCTCGATCTGCATAATAACCACAAGAAAGTGCCAAAAATATCCCGGCGGGGGAATGGAGATGCTAAAAATAAACCCCAAAAGAAAATCAGCAGGAATAAGGAAGGAAAAAGGGAAGAGCATATAATATTCAGGTCAATTGCAAATGCATGCCTTTCGTTGTAAGAATATACCTCGTCGCTTCTCGATCTATATTCACACAAAACTGTGAAGATACTTTGTGTTAAAGACACGAAAGACATGGTGGAGAGCATGGTAGCAAGTCATGATCATCTTGCCATCTTGTCTCTCTTTTGTCGGTAACATGGTGGGTTAATTTTATTGATTTGCTTTCAAATGAAGCTTGAACTCTAGATGATTGGTGCTGTTTTGACCCGGTTGTAAAGCAGTGTTGATCTGCTCTATCATTATCAGCACTTTCCATAGAATAATTACTTAGGGGAAAAGGTATATACGCCTAGTAAACTATAGCTTGCTATATTATTAAATGAACGTGTGCATCTAATCTACATTATATAGTTTCCCTTAATTGGAGTTCACACAGGCGGATCTCCTTTAAGGGGGGGGGGTCACATTCCTGAAGAAAAAAAATCCACCCTCCCCCGCAAAAATGGTAATCACGTTCTATTTCTAGGTGCTAAAAATTTACTATTAAAAAGAAAAGACTTTTATAAGTCAGTTTGCTCGTGCCATTTAGTAAGGCATTATTCCTCATTGCCAAATCCCTCGGAGATGACTTAAAGCAGTCGATCCCCCGGTCGCTTATTTACGAGCATACAATCATGTGCTTTCTTAGCAGTTAGGTAAAACAATCATCATTATCAAACATATAACAAAAATACATTTTGTAAAGGCCTTCTTAAGGTATGCCATTGAGGTTTAAAAGCGGGGCACAGGATGGTTGTGCCCCCCCTCTCCAAACTAAATCCGCCACTGGGTATTCATACTGACATGTACATGTAGCGGAAGGAAATATCTGGAGTGTATGGCCGAAATCTCATCTTGTGTTGCGCTTCTCACGTCCTTTTCCCACATCTTGTAGCTTGATTCCCTTTCCATTGTACCCTTTCCATTGTAGGATTGTGATTACATTATTGATCACTCGGTAACATACCTCAATTTGCACGCTTCACGATAATGGTTTCATAATCCTGATACCACTCTCTCTCTCTGTCTCTCTCTCTGTCTGTCTGTCTCTCTCTCTCTCTCTCTCTATCTATCTATCCATTTCTCTCGCTTGTATTACCATCCGTTGCATTTCAAAACCAAATTGCTTAGTTCATATGACCCATTATGTACATTGTGTATCTTTCCCAAAGGGGTTTCCAATTTTCGTCTCTCCATGTCTCTTTCTCTCTCTCTCTCTCTCTGTCTCTCTCTCTCTTCCTCTTTCTCTTGTATTACAATTCGAAATTGCAAAGTTACTTTGACCTACCTATTTTATTTCCAAAGATTGTTTCAAATTTGTCGTCTCTCCCTCCTCTCTCTCTCTCTCTCTCTCTCTCATTTTTTATCTCTTCGTAAGTGTCCGCTATTCTCCCTCGATTTTAAATCCAAAGGGAAATTAAGTCTAAAGCTTTTTGGAGCCTTTTCGAGATTTCAGGACATTAATTAAACATGCCTTGGGACAGCATTATACTTCGTGGTTCAATTTTTAAAATGAACAAAGATTGGAGAAAATGTACCATTCACTGAAGACGATACCGCAATCAGTTCAACAATATTTTGCTTATACGCAAGGTTGTGGGAAAATGTATGTCTCTACAAATGATTTTATTCCTTTGTGTTTCTTTTCTTAATTACTTTTATTATAAGCCATTAAGAATTACATTTACACAATTATTGTGTCACAACAGCATCACAATTGCCGATCTGTGAGAAATCTGTGTTGGGTTTTTTCAGTGTCTGTTTGTGATTTCGACCAACTGAAGATTTTATTATTTCGTTTTAATTTCATAGGTTTCAGCAACCATTACATGAAAACTGTTTCATCTATATTATGTATGTGTAAATATTTATCAACTAGAATGATTTCTGTTGAGTTTCTTAAAAAAACATTTTAAAGGTTGCCTTAAATTAGCTTTATGTCATTTGATTTCATCCAGTGATATTAAATGGATGCTGGAATTTCTCTATTTCGAAGGACTTAAAAGTAGGATTTATTTGTTATTGTATTAGGGAGCTTCTTTTGAACGAGACACTGTGGAGGATCTTAAGCTATCCATCTGTCCACTTCCTTAAATAATGTAATAAAAATTGTGTTCGTGTGTGTGCGCGAGTGTGTGTTCGTATGTACGTGTGTATGTGGGTGTGTGTATGTGGGTGTGCCTGAGCGCGAATATCGGTATACTCGTACTAGAATAACGATACTGAGACAGGGAGGGAGAGATGGATCTCATGTAAACGCCAATGGCATTATTTATTATTCCATCAATTCTGCTTAATGAAAGGAGAAACGCGTAAGACTGCCGGGCCGGCCGGCCAGCCGGTCGACCGGGCCAGGAAAATCACTTAAGTGACGCACTCTGTTCCCAAATTAATAGTAATTAAATTCCAGGGAATTTATGAATTAGTTCGGCTAATTTCGCCAGGAGACAGGGGCACTCATCATTGGTCCTATGATTAGAGCCGCGGAAGAATATGGATGAAGGGGTAAAATCAACCTTTCGCAACCCCGCTTAAAGGGAAGTTTGAGCACTGTCATGGTGAAAATGAAAAATAATTTGTGGGCTTTCTCATTCTGAGTATATGAGATCAGAAAAATAACATAGTAGTAATGTCTCCTAAAAAGAATTGCTCTTAAAATACCCCAATAATTGAAATATGACAAGCAATATCTGAAAAGATTAGATCAAGCATTTTGTGTGTGGTCTCATGTACCCATATCTGTGATCCTCAGGAAGAGTCCAAATTTTTTTAATTCCAAAACTTCCTAGTATACATAAAATCTCATGAGATTGGAAGAATAACAGTCATATAGTAGTAAAAAATGATTGCTCTTAAAATACCGTAATATTTGAAATATGACAAGAAATATCTGAAAAGATTGGATCACGCATTTGTGTGTAGTCCCATAATATACCCATATCTGTGATCCTCAGGAAGAGTACATTCTTTTTTTTTTAATTCCAAAAGTTCATAGTATATAATTTATCAAATAATAATAATAATATTCCGCTTTTATATAGCGCTCAATACATCAACGATGTGTCTAAGCGCTTTACAGATATATTATTACCCCGGTCATCGGATTGAGGCTTACCGGCACACAATGTATGCACATTCTCAACTCCCTGGGGAGCA
The DNA here is from genome assembly GCA_037976565.1 of Mesocentrotus franciscanus. NCBI lineage: Eukaryota > Metazoa > Echinodermata > Echinoidea > Camarodonta > Strongylocentrotidae > Mesocentrotus > Mesocentrotus franciscanus. The sequence goes on along the minus strand of CP137674.1, from coordinate 16,842,537 downwards.
TTCTGGCCAGGCGCCATTTTACAAGCGCACACTTGCTCATCCAACCACATTAACTTTCGCATCCTACTGGGTACCCATTTAACACCTAGGAGGAGAGTGGCAAATGAAGATTAAAGTCTTGCCAAAGGACATTAGTGCCGTGGCGGGACTCGAACCCCGTACCTTGTGATCTGCAGTCGGGTGACTTATCCGTTAGATCACAACACCTCTAAATTGTATCTACTACATAACCAACCGTTCCCAAATTGTTTCCAGAGAGTTTCTTTCACAATGTAATCACTTGACCCAAACTTAATCGTTAAAGCCCCACTGCACTACTTGTAGCTATACTTGCTCCCTCTATATAGAAATCTATGCCTAAGCGGTGCCTGTTGGTCCCCCATGATCCTCTTTTTCTTATGTTAATTGAGAGCTGAGTTGATGAGATAACTACCTTTCAGTGGCCATGCTGGAAGGTCGAATCCCTCCTGGCCAAACTAGTGCAGATAGGCTTTAAGATCACCTTCCTGCGGATATATCCATGTCTTAGAATAAAAGGCATGCCCCTTTTGAATGGAAACTACATTTTCTATGAATCATGCTTATATTTCATCCCGTACTCTCATTCTTCTTAGTAGATAATTTGATTAGCTACATAATTAACATAGTCATGCAGGTATTTAAAGAAATTCTTAAATTTGATAATTCGGGTTGCGTGAAGTTTGAGTGTCTTTTCATTTCATGTTAACCTGATTCATTCAAGTATTTGAAACAAAGACATTTGATATTTTGAATCTTTTAATATTGAGTATGCTTCTTTTTTTTTTTTAATGCATTGAATATACAGGGATGCTCCTTTTTGTCGAAAAACCCCGAAAAACTGTTCCATGAAAACTATGAGCTTATAGTATTATGCAAGCTTGGATTATACATGATATATTGCAATCAGGTAGGTATTGGATTTTTACAATACAATAAAGTGCGTCAACAAGTTCGGGAAGTGGGTAAGACCCACCTCACTGGTAAGACTTTGCGAGGGAGCAGAGTGATCGATCTTTGGAGCGTGTTTGAGGGGACTGCCCCCTCCCACGAACGATAAGGACTTTAAGAGTGTTACGATAAGCATTTTATACACTGGAGCGTAGGAAATCCTCATAGAGTACGGGGGGCATCTTTGCTATGTTGCCCCCGTCCCATCCAATTTTCTACCCTAATTGCATATAGTTCATTTGTTTTCATTTTGCTTGTGGCTATATAGTCCACAGTGCCAATTTGCAGCAGGATGAGCAATCCACATTGACTGCTTTGTCACCAGTTTCTTTCTAAAATGCAATAATCCATTAACAAAAAGCGAGATCCCATTTAATAAAGATTATGATGGGAGAGTTAAGGACCTTGTTGAAGTTCTCCCATATGTTTATGCACGTCTCTCTTAAAATACACCCCCGGTGCGTGTTGAAGAAAAACACGCATCTTATAGGTTAGACACGATGTTGATGCAGGGAACGGCACTGGCAAGGGTGCCGAGTATCGGCGGGGACTTGAGCCGCGATGGGACGTGATTAGTCGCTTATGCGAGCAAAATTAAGATGACGATAATGTGAAAATTTGATCGGAGCCAAAGCGGTGAAGATGGTACTCGCTCAGTCACTGAGGTGAAATATAAGTTGTGTGCTGTAATTGAGGCGAGGGTGTTGATGGCGGAGTTCATGATGATAGGTGGAATGGTGGTTAGTGGAAGGGTAATACTGACCGTTTGCGGATTTTAAGGGGATGTACAACCGCCCCCTTAAAGAGAAGGTTGACTTCTGGGAAGAGGAGAAAAATAATTTGTAAGCGTTATCATTGTTATTATGCAAGTGTGGAAGTACATCAGATAAAAAAATATTCCCTGAAAAGCATGGCTCTTCAAATGCCTTAGTATTCTAAATATGGCATGTTACAGCATAAAAATCGGGACGGATTTTTATGCCACATGTTCGTGTAGTCCCATATACATCTTTCTGTGTACAGTGCTTGTAACTTTACCAAGACTGGGCCAAATTTTCTTGTCATTATGATGATTCAAGAACTTTGCAGTACACACCAATACTTATATGCTAGATGATCAACCTTTTCTGACCGATTCCACACCGTTTCTTTCACAATGCAATCGCGTGACCAGAACTCAACTTTATCTTTAAAACCAATCTGCCATTCCTCAAGTATGCACACAAGTGGTTTATTGTTGTTGTTTGTTTGTTTTTTTTTGGGGGGGGGGGCTTGAAACAGATTTTACGGAATTGTGCCCCCTTGCCTTTTTTAATCCTGGATCTGCCCCTGTATAATGATGTTCTAAAGTAAGGCAAGCGTGTTAATGGCTAGGTTTAGAAATGATAGGATGATAGTTGAATAGGGGTAAGAGGATGATGGCAGTGATGATGATAACGATGATGATGACGATGATGATGATAATGATTATAGTAATGATGATCATGCTGATGCTGATGATGATGATGAACAAGATGATGATGATAATGATTATGAGGATGAAGATGATAGTGATGATGATGTTGATGATGATAATGATGTTGTTGGAAGTGATAGTGAAGAGGAGACTAGAGATAGAGCATTGTCTTTATCACCATCACGTGACACCACTCTTACTTCCAGTGATGATTGATATTTTGAAATTTGGTAGGCACATTTAATAACGGTCTGCAAACATTAGCCTATTTGTGTTCATTCATTAACATCTCCACATTCGTTTTGGCCCTCCACCCCCCCTCTGCTTTACACACACACACACACACAAAAGGAAATAAAATAGAAATATGTCTACAGTAATGTGGCAGTGCCATTGTAAACAAAATCAGATTGTCAGAAAATTGTTCAAGTAAATCAGTTATTTTGAGCGCGCTTTGCCTGGAATGCAATATTCCTCCTATTCCCAAACGGCGCTCTTTTAGCGACGACAACTTCATTCCTGAACCTGTAGATGCTCAATTTTCCTTCAGTATATAGATTGTTCACATTACATCTATAGAATTTTATCGCTTGACCTATCTAGTTACAATCAAAGAGTTCTCCTTCTAAAAGAGAGTAGCTTTGTCGCCAGGTAGACTAATCAAGTGTGTTGAATCAGGGTCCAAGCTGGCGAAAGACGCAATAATTCGGAATTAAATTTATCACGTTAAGGAGATACGGGTGGTTGTGGAATTTCAAATACAAAATATTATTGTTTACATGACAAGAGGTATTTTCTACAGAATCAAATTCTCCGCGACTATTATTTTGTCAAATGCGACTGCTGGTGCTGGTGCTGCTGTTGCTGGAATATTATTGAGGTTGTTGATGATGATGATGATGATGATGATGATGACGTTAGTATTGATTATGACAATGATTGAAATAATTGAAGTATTTAAAGTTGAAAAAATATGTCAATATTACGATCACATTAATAAAGATTACGAAGTTATCTAAAGTGTTGGATTTGCATAAAATTTCTATTAATTATTCTGACATTAGTTACACGATATAGCTCAAACATTGTCAATATAAATGGCTGTCACTGCCCCCGGAATTAAAACCAAAAAAAAAACCTCACAATGTAACAGACCAAAATCTGCTTGACGACATTGTAAAGATTTTATTCGGATTTCACTGACACCGCTGCAAAACATTTCATGAGTGTCAGGGCAGTATATATCAATAGAAACCATGAAGCTCCCCTTTAAAATTGTGGAAATCGATTTCCGAGGTCTGCATGTTCCCTCTGGATCTTTAATGGGAGTTCTAGTCATGTCACGTGATCAACCCAAGAAGTTTAAGGTGATCCCTGTGGGATAAGCGATGGATGAAGAAATGAAAAGAGGCGGGTTAGAGGAACAGGGATGTATGGTGTCTCTAAGATAAATAAATGTAGACAAAACAGTACAGTAAAACTGGTAAAGCAAACGCTGTGATTTCGTTTTTTTCTTCTTCCAAGGGTTCATAATTCCGAAATACAAGTGTGCAATACCAAGGGTTCAGAATTTCTCAAATGAAATATGGTTCTAACGCAGAGCATTTTGGTCAGAACAACAAACCTTTGGAATTTTCATGACCTGATGAAAAATGACAATATAACCAATAAGAACCATAGTTATTTCATCAACAGAATTTGAATTTGTGATCATTCATTGATGTAAAAACTAGTTCCAGCTTCAATTTATTCGTTGGAATATGGTTTCTTCCGGGTTTTTGTAATTCATTACTCACATCGCTATGCATGCCGATACTTGATCTTTGTTTATCATGGGACAAATTGATAATGAAAAGCAAAGATCAAAGTATATGAGAAAAGACCTATACGTATTTTCCATTGTAATTTTAACCCTTAAACCCGTGCCCCTTCTGCTGCTCATATTAAGTAAGTTTATTGACGGCATGTAAGTAGCTTACTTCGAATCATCGGGTCATCGTGTCCGGTCGGGTGGTCGCGTTACAAGACCTTTCGTGGAACAAAAGCGGGAGATGACACGACCTTTCGTACATTTGCTGTATAGGGTTTTCACAAAGTGTCGGGTAAATTGAACCAGACAATTTTGTAGATGTGAGTGGTTTATTTCACAAACATTACCCCCGACATTTCGCGGCATGTTTTCACAAAAGTTCGGGTAACGCGACCACCCCACCCGACGCGACGACCCGATGGTTCGAAATAAGCCCGTGTAAGTCTTTGGTTGAAATAATTATTTGCTATTGATAAGCGTTGAAGGGGGTTCGCGAACGATATTCGCATGTAGAGTAGAACGGTTTCCAGTCAGTAACGGTTTTAAAGGGGCACACATGGCCCGAGCCCCCCTCTTCCTTTAAAAAAAAAATCATATCATGCCCACCTCAAATACACAAAAAGTGCCCTTCATATTTTGAGCCCAAAAGGCATCTCATTTTGTGTTGTTGCTTGTTTTGCGTGCTTGTATGTCAGAGATTTTTTTCTTGTAATTGTACCCCTTTATTTATAAAGTCTTGAATTTGCCCCTTGTTTCAGTTGTAGGAGTACTGAGCTTGATGTTGTACATATAAAAGTAAAGTGAGCAATTAGCGTCAATTTGTTTGGTCAAAAAGAAGGGAAGAGGTTCGACCCCCCCCCCTCCTTCCCCTCATGAGCGCCCTCTCCTCTGTGCGCTTCTCATTATTTGAAATATCAATAGTGTTTCTCAACACTCAAGTGTGCACTTTCTTTGACCAAATATTGTAGATTCAAAGAGAAACTATTTGAGACAAAGTGATTATGTTTCTGAAGAACTACTCGTAGTAAACTGTTCTCATTTACAGGGAGATTCTCGAGTATTGAAATACTTATTAACACATGCTTTTTGAGGGTTAACTCATCGTACAAATTTACTGATGGTTAAATTATTGCTATAATCTATACAACTAAAACTAGAAAATAACCTAATTACAATAGGCAAAATTTAGAATTGAGAACTTAACGAATCGATTGAGGGCTCCTTTATTTCTCATATTCAATATTAATATTTCCCTTCACTGCCACGTATCGTTGCCAAAAATATACATATTAGTCTTTTTAAGTTTACGATGCGGAAAAAAATATGATGTTGACACGAAAAGTACTTATTTTGTCTGATAAAATATGACCTACTCCTGCAATCGCGATGTAAATTACTGATAATAGGTCGAACTTTGTGCTTTGCTTCTAGAAAACCATATATATGGTATAGAAGTAACTGTTATAATGCCGCAAGCTCTATACTGTATTGTATGTCGTATCTGACACATGCAATGCTGCTGAAATTAATTTTCAGCCCATTTCTTTTCTTGCCGCTGAAATTGTGAAAAAGGAGGGCAGTGAGCAACAATATTTAACCTCTTTCTCTCATAATATCTAGGTCATCATAGGTTATCCAAATTATTCAATTCTTTGAAAATAATATGGATTACAGTTTGCTGAATCGGATGACCTGAAAATGGATTTATGAATTCTGCGAATGGGAATGTGTGTATTGCACGACGTAATTTGAAACGATTTACTTTAGATTAATTAAGTTTTACTTCTGCTAAGAACTATGGCCGCTATACTGAGAAACTATAGTGAGGCAAACGAGGAAAGAAAGAGGGGAATACGAGAGAGAAAGATACACAAAAAAAACAGAAGGAAAGAGAAGGAGAACAAGAACAGGAAGAAGAAGAAGAAAAGATTTAAAATTAAAAGAAAAGTAACATGATAGAATATAACAAACAAGGAAATAATCCGTCGTAAAATCACTTTTACAATTTCATGATATTGTAAAGTGCAACACTATTAAAATGTTTAAAACCTTGAATTTTGCCTTCTCTTGTTCAATACATAAAAACCACCCTGTACATCCCCTACGTCTTTACAAGGCCTTGTCTGTATCCCGTATCTGTAGTAGCTGTGAACGACATGTTGTGGAGAAATATTACCTATTTTCCGTTTGATTTGGCAACTAAGCCTTGCTTCATATCCAACTTAATACATCTTTCATGACTTTGGGTGAGAAGTGCTGGTATATTAATAGGCCATTTCATTCCCGTTTCAGCGGCTTATCCGGGATGTATACGGTGTCATTTCACGAACAGGGGTGGCGGTCGTATCGGTTCTGAGGGACGAAACGTGAGGAAAATTACGTGATCAAAGATTAAATAGTAACGGGGAATATATCGCACACTTTCCCTCGCTAGGCTGGAAGGGAAAAAATGGCGCTAACGACATGGCTAGCCAAAGTGTATAATACTTGACCGTAAATATCACCACCCCCATTATCATTTCCCGGCCAGCTTTAAACCCCAGTAGACCATCAAGTTATGATAATGCAGACTGCCCGAGTCTGTTCCATGCAAAAATTGTCTTAGCGCGAACTTCTGCAGGGAGCAAAGTGCCAAACTGTGCGTGACATGACGGTGGTATTTAGGATAGGTTTTGCGGCTATCATGGCGATAATGTCCCTAACGGGGAAGGGAGAGGTGAAGAGAGGAAGAGGGAGTTATAATATATATATATATATATATATATATATATATATATATATATATATATATATATATATATAAGAGACAGTGAAAGAGAGAGAGAGTGAGAGAGAGAGACGGACAGAGGACATATATAGAGAGAAGACACTGGCAGAAAAAAACACAGAGACAGGGACAGACAGAGTCACAGAGAGAAGACACTGGCAGAAAAAAAAAAACAGGAACAGACAGAGTCACAGAGAGAAGACACTGGCAGAAAAAAACACAGACAGAAACAGACAGAGTCACAGAGAGACAGACAAAGACGATTAGAAGAAGAAGAAGAAGAAGAAAAAGAAGAAAAAGAAGATAATAATCTTGAAAAGATGCAAGAGGAAATAAGCTGGTCGTATCAAGTGTCTACATTCCGTGCTATATTTATACTTCCAATGCCCTTGAACGTAGGAAAGTATCCTTTACTTTGCAAGTCCTTCAAACCACTACAAAAAGAAATTCTACACCAACAAAATCTGATATACATATTTGTTTCCCGAGGACTTTCCCATGTTATTCCTTTTACT
>CP137674.1:16805757-16834997 GCA_037976565.1 Mesocentrotus franciscanus | reverse complement strand
TACTAGCAGGACCCGTGGAAAATCCACGGGATTCTAGGGAGGGTGGGGGTTGAAAATAGATATGTGCTATCGATTATTATTATTATTAATATTATTATTTTTATTATTAATTTTTTTTTAATAATATTTTTAAAGATAATTTCTTTTTATCATTTTAAATTTTTCTTCTTCTTTTCATTAATATTGTACTCGTTAGAATATCAACCTTTGTTTGCTGTCCCATGTATCATTTTGAATTGTTTTTTTATAAATATGTATCCTGTAATAAAACTTGAAAATTGGAAGAAGACAGTGAAATCAATAATTTGTAATTAAAATTGATGCATATATTTTAGACTAATACTTTCTTTTTACTTTCGTTAATTACGATTATTGTCGTCACTTAAATTCGTTCCTACTTTCTTCACTATCCCTTTCCGGATCCTCACTCTCGTTATCTATACGAATATTGTTCTCATGCATGCACTGAAAATAATATACAAATATACAAATATACAATGACACGTACTCGAGGATCTAGCTAAAACTATTCGCATCGAAGGAACATCAAATCGTATTATATTCTCCCGAGGGCCATCGCGGCCCGAGGGGAACAGTACTATTGATGTTCCTGAGTGCGAATAGTTTTAGCTTGTTCCGAGAATGAGTCATTGTATATTTGTTTTATATCCCTTCCACCCAGGCGCGGATCCAGGATTCCTTAGGGGGCCCAAATTTGAAGTTATGCGAGCCAAATATTGGTACGTAATGTGGCGTAATGAGCAAAAACGTTTTTTTTTTGGGGGGGGCCGGGGCAGACAAAAATTTGCATCACCCCACTCTTACATGCAAGCCTCGCTCAACGTTTTCAAAGTGATTCGGGGTGTCAGGGGCGGAGCCCCAGAAGCTCAGGGTTTTAGGCATTAAATTACCGTCAGATAAGCATCCAGGGTGCGCCTTAGGGCCATTGAGTGGGTCCAGGGGCAGAGCCACCGGAAGTTCAGGGTTTTAGGCATTTAATTACGGTCAGATGAGTATACTTTGATACCTTATTTGTGACACTGGCAGGTCACTCATTGGCGTGGGGTCCAGGGGCGGAGCCCCAGAAGCTCAGGGGTTTTAGGCATTTAATCACGGTCAGATGAGCATATTTTGATACCTCATTATTTTGTGACACTGGCAGGTCACTATTCTTTCTTTCTTTCTCTCTTTCTTTCTATTTCTCTCTAATATACTTTTTCACAAAAAGTGGGGAGGGGTGGAGCTCGAGCCCCGAGCCCTGCCGTTCCGCGGACCCTGACATGTAGGCCTCTAAATAAGCATATTTCTTGCCTGACTGTAAATTTGGGAATTTGTCATTTTCCAACAAACGCATACAAATGTATAATGTACTAAAAATCTCGGAAAATTATGTCATTTCAGCAACATTTGTAAATCACCGGTATCGAATTAGAAATAAACCACGTTTGAATTTTATTTGGGGCAGGCCCCCAAGCACCCAAGCCCCGTCAGTCTACACCTTGTTGGCGGGAAAAATCGCAACTGATCTCCCTACCTTTCTTCTTTCTCTTTTTTTCCTTTACCTTCCCTTCTTTCTCTCTTTTAGGTGTGCTGGGGAAGGGAGGCAAGGGCCGATCCACACGTTTTTGGCGGGATTAATCGCAACTGATCTCCCTTCTTTTCACCCTTTTCTTTTCTTCTTACTCTTTTTTGTTCCATTTTAGCTCTCTTTTGTTGGCGGTGGCGGGGAGGGAGGCAAGGGTTTTTGGCCCTCGATTCACAACTTGTTGGCGAGAAAATTGCAACTGATATCCCCTTCTTTTCCTTTCTTCCTCTTTTTTCTTTCTCTTTATCTCCTTTTTCCTTTTTCTTTCCCTTTCCTTCCTTCTCTCTATTTTTTTGATGGGGAGGCAACAGACCGGGAGGCCCTTTCCCCCCATCTCCTTCTTTTTACCCCTTTTCTTTTCTTCTTCCTCTTCTTTCTTTCCCTTTCTCTCCTCTTTCCCTTCTTTTCCTCTCTCTCTTTTTTCTTTGCTGGGGCAAGGCCCCTGCCCCTGGATCAGCGCCTGCTTCCACCTGTAGGCCTATCATTCCTTGCACACTTCTGTAATAGCATGTACGTACCGTACTCACATTCACATCACATTCAAAAAAGAAATAAAAGAAAACAATTAATTGCACGGCTCAAACATGAAACATTGAATGATCTAAATACACGCTATACAGGTACTGCAGTAGCTAGAGTGCTGCAGTTGTAAATTGCATTGTGTGAGCGCCGTGACTGGCCTGACACCGCTGGAGTTGCCCGTGCGGAGGCATTTGAAATTAATACGTAAGCTCGCTGAATTTACCTTCTCGTTAGTTAGATCTCGATAATTACAATCTATTTGCGGTATTATTGTTGTGATTTCAATGTAGTTTTCATGAAAAGACCAATAAAGCAGAAGCTTGGATTATGATTATGTTGGCATGGTTCATAGAATTTGTATAACTATTTTCAAAGTAAAGATTTTACGCGAAAAATCGGACGGTTTGTGCCAATAAATTGTGGCAGTCGCACGAAACTCGACTGTGTGTGTGTGTGTGTGAGCGTAGAACCAACATATTACGTTCACGTCAGTTTGGCTACTGCGTATATATAGCAAGATGCCTCACACGGGATAGGCCCGACCCTTTGCATCGTGCATATTTGCTACAACACATTATGGAGAGGACCGTCCCTTAATAGTGTGATCTCTTTGAATAATTAGACAGAGGGCGGGTGCACGCCTCGCCGCCTCACTCGCCTCCTTGCACGGACGACGCCGGCCGTGCTCTCGTCCGCCCGTCCTCCCGGGACCCCGAAACCACCTTTATAACGACATGGACGGCGACCACGGGGTCGACGTGGCACGCGGCATGCGCGAGCGGGTCCGCTCGGAATTGTGTCGCCGTTCCGCGCGACGGCCGAGGCGGGTAGGGTCGAGGAAAGACGGGTTTGATGTCTAAAAATTCACATTGGCAGACCGTTACGCACCCCCCGCGGCGATTTTGCGTATTAATATATAGACTAGCAGGACCCGTGGAAAATCCACGGGATTCTAGGGAGGGTGGGGGTTGAAAATAGATATGTGCTAACGATTATTATTTTCAATATTATTATATATTTTTTTTTATTTATTTTTATTTTTTAAAGATAATTTCTTTTTATCATTTTATAATTTTTCTTCTTCTTTTCATTAATATTGTACTCGTTAGAATATCAACCTTTTGTTTGCTGTCCCATGTATCATTTTGAATTTTTTTTTATAAATATGTATCATGTAATAAAACTTGAAAATTGGAAGAAAACAGTGAAATCAATAATTTGTAATTAAAATTGATGCATATATTTTAGACTAATACTTTTTACTTTCGTTAATTACGATTATTGTCGTCACTGAAATTCGTTCCTACTTTTTTCACTATCCCTTTCCGGATCCTCACTCTCGTTATCTATACGAATATTGTTGTCATGCATGCACTGAAAATAATATACAAATATACATAAAATGACACTCGAGGATCTAGCTAAAACTATTCGCATCGAAGGAACATCAAATCGTATTATATTCTCCCGAGGGCCATCGCGGCCCGAGGGAGAACAGTACTATTGATGTTCCTGAGTGCGAATAGTTTTAGCTTGTTCCGAGAATGAGTCATTGTATATTTGTTTTATATCCCTTCCACCCAGGCGCGGATCAAGGATTCCTTAGGGGGCCCAAATTTGAAGTTATGCGAGCCAAATATTGGTACGTAATGAGCAAAAACGTTTTTTTTTTTTTGGGGGAGGCCGGGGCAGACAAAACATCCGCATCACCCCACTCTTACATGCAAGCCCCGCTCAACGTTTTCATAGTGATTCGGGGGTCAAGGGCGGAGCCCCAGAAGCTCAGGGGTTTTAGGCATTAAATTACGGTCAGATAAGCATCCAGGGTCCGCCTTAGGGCCATTGAGTGGGTCCAGGGGGCAGAGCCACCGGAAGTTCAGGGTTTTTAGGCATTTAATTACGGTCAGATGAGTATAATTTGATACCTTATTTGTGGCACTGGCAGGTCACTCATTGGCGTGGGGTCCAGGGGGCGGAGCCCCAGAAGCTCAGGGTTTTAGGCATTTAATCACGGTCAGATGAGCATATTTTGATACCTCATTATTTTGTGACACTGGCAGGTCACTATTTTTCTTTCTTTCTCTCTTTCTTTCTATTTCTCTTTAATATACTTTTTCCACAAAAAGGGGAGGGGGTGGAGCTCGAGCCCCCGAGCCCTGCCATTCCGCGGACCCTGACATGTAGGCCTCTAAATAAGTATATTTTTTGCCTGACTGTAAATTTGGGAATTTGTCATTTTCCAACAAACGCATCAAAAGTATAATGTACTAAAAATCTCGGAAAATTATGTCATTTCAGCAACATTTGTAAATCACCGGTATCGAATTAGAAATAAACCACGTTTAAATTTCATTTGGGGCAGGCCCCAAGCACCCAAGCCCCGTCAGTATGCAAGCGCCCCCGATCTACACCTTGTTGGCGGGAAAAATCGCAACTGATCTCCCTACCTTTCTTCTTTCTTTTTTTTTCTTTCCCTTCCCTTCTTTCTCTCTTTTAGGAGTGCTGGGGAAGGGACGCAAGGGCCGATTCACACGTTTTTGGCGGGATTAATCGCAACTGATCTCCCTTCTTTTCACCCTTTTCTTTTCTTCTTACTCTTTTTTGTTCCATTTTAGCTCTCTTTTGTTGGCGGGGCGGGGGGGGGAGAGGCAAGGTTTTTGGCCCTCGATTCACAACTTGTTGGCGAGAAAATTGCAACTGATATCCCCTTCTTTTCCTTTCTTCCTCTTTTTTCTTTCTCTTTATCTCCTCTTTTCCTTTTTCTTTCCCTTTCCTTCCTTCTCTCTTATTTTGTTGATGAGGGGGTGGGGAGGCAACAGCCGGGAGGCAAGGCCCTTTCGCGCCCCATCTCCTTCTTATTTACACCTTTTCTTTTCTTCTTCCTCTTCTTTCTTTCCCTTCTCTCCCTTTTCCCTTCTTTTCCTTCTCTCTCTTTTTTTCTTTGCTGGGAGGGGGACCAAGGCCCCTGCCCCATGGATCCGCGCCTCCTTCCACCTGTAGGCCTATCATTCCTTGCACACTTCTGTAATAGCATGTACGTACCGTACTCACATTCACATCACATTCAAAAAAGAAATAAAAGAAAACAACAATTGCACGGCTCAAACATGAAACATTGAATGATCTAAATACACGCTATATACAGGTACTACATGCAGTATAGCTAGAGTGCTGCAGTTACTGCATAGGTTAAATTGCATTGTGTGAGCGCCGTGACTGGCCTGACACCGCAGGAGTTGCCCGTGCGGAGGCATGTGATATTACCTAAGCTCGCTGAATTTTTCTTCTCTTCAGTTATATGGTCTCGACATTTACAATCTATTTGCGTTATTATTGTTGTGATTTCAATGTAGTTTTCATAAAAGACCAATAAAGCAGAAGCTTGGACTATGATTATGTTGGCATGGTCCACAGAATTTGTACAAATATATTCAAAGTAAAGATTTTACGCGAAAAATCGGACTGTTTGTGCCAATATATTGTAACCGTCGCACGAATTATCTCGACTGTGTGTGTACGTGTGTGAGCGTAGAACCACGTATTACGTTGACGTCAGTTTGGCTGATGCGTATATATAGCAAGATGCCTCACACGGGATAGGCCCAACCCATCGCATCATGCATTTGTACGCTACATGACGTGAGTGGCGTGTCTCTTGATAAAGTATCTCTTTGATTAGACTGCATATAGCAAGATGCCTAACACGGGATAGGCCCTACCCTTTGCGACGTGCATATTTGCTACAACACATCATGGACTGGACTGTCTCTTGATAGTGTGATCTCTTTGATTAGACGTGCAGAGGGCGGGTGCACGCCTCGCCGACTCACTCTCGCGGGTTCGTCGCCTCCTTGCACGGACGACGCCGGCCGTGCTCTCGTCCGCCCGTCCTCCCGGGACCCCGAAACCACCTTTAACGACATGGACGGCGACCACGGGGTCGACGTGGCACGCGGCATGCCCGATCCCATCCATTTGGAATTGTGTCGCCGTTCCGCGCCACGGCAGAGGCGGGCAGGGTCGAGGAAAGACGGGTTTGATGTCAAAAATTCACATTGGCAGACCGTTACGCACCCCCGCGGCGATTTTGCGTATTAATATATAGACTAGCAGGACCCGTGGAAAATCCACGGGATTCTAGGGAGGGTGGGGGGTTGAAAATAGATATGTGCTAACGATTATTATTATCAATATTATTATATATATATATATTTTTTTTTTTTTTTAATAATATTTTTTAAGATAATTTCTTTTATCATTTTATAATTTTTCTTCTTCTTTTCATTAATATTGTACTCGTTAGAATATCAACCTTTTGTTTGCTGTCCCATGTATCATTTTGAATTTTTTTATAAATATGTATCATGTAATAAAACTTGAAAATTGGAAGAAAACAGTGAAATCAATAAGTTGTAATTAAAATTGATGCATATATTTTAGACTAATACTTTTTTTTACTTTCGTTAATTACGATTATTGTCGTCACTTAAATTCGTTCCTACTTTTTCACTATCCCTTTCCGGATCCTCACTCTCGTTATCTATACGAATATTGTTGTCATGCATGCACTGAAAATAATATACAAATATAAATATAAAATGACACTCGAGGATCTAGCTAAAACTATTCGCATCGAAGGAACATCAAATCGTATTATATTCTCCCGAGGGCCATCGCGGCCCGAGGGAGAACAGTACTATTGATGTTCCTGAGTGCGAATAGTTTTAGCTTGTTCCGAGAATGAGTCATTGTATATTTGTTTTATATCCCTTCCACCCAGGCGCGGATCAAGGATTCCTTAGGGGCCCAAATTTGAAGTTATGCGAGCCAAATATTGGTACGTAATGAGCAAAACGTTTTTTTTTTTTTTGGGAGGCCGGGGCAGACAAACATCCGCATCACCCACTCTTACATGCAAGCCCCGCTCAACGTTTTCATAGTGATTCGGGGGTCAGGGGCGGAGCCCCAAGCTCAGGGTTTTAGGCATTAAATTACCGTCAGATAAGCATCCAGGGGTCCGCCTTAGGGCCATTGAGTGGGTCCAGGGGGCAGAGCCACCGGAAGTTCAGGGTTTTTAGGCATTTAATTACGGTCAGATGAGTATAATTTGATACCTTATTTGTGGCACTGGCAGGTCACTCATTGGCGTGGGGTCCAGGGGGCGGAGCCCCCGAAGCTCAGGGTTTTAGGCATTTAATCACGGTCAGATGAGCATATTTTGATACCTCATTATTTTGTGACACTGGCAGGTCACTATTTCTTTCTTTCTCTCTTTCTTTCTATTTCTCTTTAATATACTTTTTCCACAAAAAGTGGGGAGGGGTGGAGCTCGAGCCCTCCGAGCCCTGCCGTTCCGCGGACCCTGACATGTAGGCCTCTAAATAAGTATATTTTTGCCCGACTGTAAATTTGGGAATTTGTCATTTTCCAACAAACGCAATCAAAAGTATAATGTACTAAAAATCTCGGAAAATTATGTCATTTCAGCAACATTTGTAAATCACCGGTATCGAATTAGAAATAAACCACGTTTAAATTTCATTTGGGGCAGGCCCCAAGCACCCAAGCCCCGTCAGTATGCAAGCGCCCCGATCTACACCTTGTTGGCGGGAAAATCGCAACTGATCCCCCTACCTTTCTTCTTTCTCTTTTTTTTTCTTCTTCCTTCTCTCTCTTTGTGCTGGGGAAGGGACGCAAGGGCCGATTCACACGTTTTTGGCGGGATTAATCGCAACTGATCTCCCCTTCTTTTCACCCTTTTCTTTTCTTCTTACTCTTTTTTTGTTCCATTTTAGCTCTCTTTTGTTGGCGGGGGGGGGCGGGGGAGAGGCAAGGTTTTTTTGGCCCTCGATTCACAACTTGTTGGCGAGAAAAATTTTCTTTCTCTTTATCTCCTCTTTTCCTTTTTTCTTTCCCTTTCCTTCCTTCTCTCTTATTTTGTTGATGAGGGGGGGGGGAGGCAACAGCCGGGAGGCAAGGCCCTTTCGCGCCCCCCATCTCCTTCTTATTTACACCTTTTCTTTTCTTCTTCCTCTTCTTTCTTTCCCTTTCTCTCCCTTTTCCCTTCTTTTCCTTCTTTCTCTCTCTTTTTTTTCTTTGCTGGGAGGGGGACCAAGGCCCCTGCCCCCTGGATCCGCGCCTCCTTCCACCTGTAGGCCTATCATTCCTTGCACACTTCTGTAATAGCATGTACGTACCGTACTCACATTCACATCACATTCAAAAAGAAATAAAAGAAAACAACAATTGCACGGCTCAAACATGAAACATTGAATGATCTAAATACACGCTATATACAGGTACTACATGCAGTATAGCTAGAGTGCTGCAGTTACTGCATAGGTTAAATTGCATTGTGTGAGCGCCGTGACTGGCCTGACACCGCGGGAGTTGCCCGTGCGGAGGCATGTGATATTACCTAAGCTCGCTGAATTTTTCTTCTCTTCAGTTATATGGTCTCGACATTTACAATCTATTTGCGTTATTATTGTTGTGATTTCAATGTAGTTTTCATAAAAGACCAATAAAGCAGAAGCTTGGACTATGATTATGTTGGCATGGTCCACAGAATTTGTACAAATATATTCAAAGTAAAGATTTTACGCGAAAAATCGGACTGTTTGTGCCAATATATTGTAACCGTCGCACGAATTATCTCGACTGTGTGTGTACGTGTGTGAGCGTAGAACCACGTATTACGTTGACGTCAGTTTGGCTGATGCGTATATATAGCAAGATGCCTCACACGGGATAGGCCCAACCCATCGCATCATGTATTTGCTACGCTACATGACGTGAGTGGCGTGTCTCTAGATAAAGTATCTCTTTGATTAGACTGCATATAGCAAGATGCCTAACACGGGATAGGCCCTACCCTTTGCGACGTGCATATTTGCTACAACACATCATGGACTGGACTGTCTCTTGATAGTGTGATCTCTTTGATTAGACGTGCAGAGGGCGGGTGCACGCCTCGCCGACTCACTCTCGCGGGTTCGTCGCCTCCTTGCACGGACGACGCCGGCCGTGCTCTCGTCCGCCCGTCCTCCCGGGACCCCGAAACCACCTTTTAACGACATGGACGGCGACCACGGGGTCGACGTGGCACGCGGCATGCGCGAGCATCCGCTCGGAATTGTGTCGCCGTTCCCGCGCCACGGCAGAGGCGGGCAGGGTCGAGGAAAGACGGGTTTGATGTCAAAAATTCACATTGGCAGACCGTTACGCACCCCCCGCGGCGATTTTGCGTATTAATATATAGACTAGCAGGGCCCGTGGAAAATCCACGGGATTCTAGGGAGGGTGGGAGGGGTTGTAAATACTTTAAAATAGATATGTGCTATCGATTTTTTTTTTTTTTTTTTTGATTTTTTTTATAATAATTTTTAATTATAATTTTTATTATATTAAAAAAAAGATATTTCTGTGCTAGATGATATTATTTTTCTTCATTGTATATGCCTACTTTTTATCATTTTATAATTTTTCTTCTTCTTTTCATTAATATTTTACTCGTTAGAATACCAACCTTTTGTTTGCTGTCCCATCATGTATCGTTTTGAATTTTTAATTTTTATCAGAATTATGTAATAAAACTTGAAAACTGGAAGAAAACAGTGAAATCAATTATTTGTAATCAAAATTGATGCAGATATTTTAGACTTTACCTTCGTTTTCACTTTCGTTATTTACGATTATTATTGTCGTCACTTCGTTCCTATTATTCTCACTATCCCTTTCCCGGATCCTCACTCTCGTTATCTATACGAATCAAGGGCGTCATTGCAATCCGAGTTTGAGCATGGGGGGACACAATTACATGTCACTCTCTCTCTAGTTACGCTGTTTCACGGCATGTACTTTCATTGGTGACCGGTTCATTTATTGTCTTTTTATCTTTGACGTTTCATTACATTTTTAGAGAAAGAAGACGATTGGTTGTACGGTTCTCGACTCTTAATCTTTGTCTGAATTCAGTTTCCCATCTCCCGCGCGAAGCGCGTAAGTTTTGACGTTTCATAATTATCAGAGAAAGAAGACGATTCGTTCTACCGTTCTCGACTCTTAATTCTTGTCTGAATTCAGTTTCCACCCTCTCGCGCGTATAGCTCGGAAGCTTTGACGTTTCATTAAATTATTAGAAAGAAGACGATTCGTTATACCGTTCTGGACTCTTAATCCTTGTCTGAATTCAGTTTCCACCCTCTCGCGCGTAGCGCGGAAGCTTTGACGTTTCATTAAATTATTAGAGAAAGAAGACGATTCGTTCTACCGTTCTGGACTCTTAATCCTTGTCGGAATTCAGTTTCCACCCTCTCGCGCGTAGCGGAAGCTGTGACGTTTCATTCAATTATTAGAGTAAGAAGACGATTCGTAATTGTACCGTTCTCGATCGACTCTTAATCCTTGCCTGAATTCAGTTTCCACCCTCTCGCGCGTAGCGCGGAAGCTTGACGTTTCATTAAAATATTAGAGAACGAAGACGATTCGTTGTACCGTTCTCGACTCTTAATCCCTGTTTCATTAAATTTTTAGAGAAAGAAGACGTTTCATAGTACCGTTCTCGACTGTTTGAATAAAGTTCCCCCTCCCGCGCGAAGTCAACAGAGAGAAAGAGAGAAAGAAAGAAAAAGGAAAGATTTTAACCCCAAATCGTGGGGGGACATTTCACCACCTGAAAATTCGTGGGGGACGTGTCCCCGTCCCCCAGGATAATGGATTGACGCCCCTGATAGGCCTACGAATATTGTTCTCAGCATGCACTTCACTCCCATTATCATTTTGGTTTTTTCACACATTGCTAAGTTAATTTAGTCCTACAATGAAAATAATATACAAATATACAATGACACTCGAAGGATAATGGATTGACGCCCTGATAGGCCTACAAATATTGTTCTCATGCACTTCACTCCCATTATCATTTTGGTTATTTTCACACATTACTAAGTTAATTTAGTCCTACAATGAAAATAATATACAAATATACAAATATACAATGACACTCGAAGTGACTCGAGGATCTAGCTAAAACTATTCGCATCGAAGGAACATCAAATCGTATTATATTATCCCGAGGGCCATCGATCGCGGCCCCAGAGAGAACAGTACTGTTTATAGTTTTAGCTTGTTCCGAGAATGAGTCATTGTATAATTGTTTTATATCCCTTCCACCTGTAGGCCTATCATTCCTTGGACACTTCTGTAATAGCATGTACCGTACTCACATTCACATCACATTCAATAAAGAAATAAAAGAAAACAACAATTCATTGCACGGCTCAAACACGAAACATTGAAGAGTCTAAAGACACGCTATACAGCCAGTATTACAGGTACAGCAGTAGAGTGCTGCAGTTACCGCACAGGGTACAGTAAATTGCATGGCGTGAGCGCCGTGACTGGCACCGGGAGTTGCCCGTGCGGAGGCATTTGATATTACGTGAGCTCGCTGAATTTACCTTCTCGTCAGTTATATGGTCTCGATAATTACAATCTATTTGCGTTATTGTTGTTGTGATTTTAATGTAGTTTTCATGAAAAGACCAATAAAGCAGAAGCTTGGACTATGATTATGTTGACATGGTTCACAGAATATGTATAAATATTTTCAAAGTAAAGATTTTA
The DNA here is from genome assembly GCA_037976565.1 of Mesocentrotus franciscanus. Taxonomy (NCBI): domain Eukaryota; kingdom Metazoa; phylum Echinodermata; class Echinoidea; order Camarodonta; family Strongylocentrotidae; genus Mesocentrotus; species Mesocentrotus franciscanus. The sequence continues at coordinate 16,823,263 of CP137674.1, read as the reverse complement.
CGCGAAAAATCGGACGGTTTGTGCCAATATATCGCAGCTGTCGCACGAATTGTCTCAACTGTGTGTGTGTGTGGCCTGGGCGTAGAACCAACATAATACGTTCTCGTCAGTTTGGCTGCTGCAAAGGCCTATATATAGCAAGATGCCTAACACCGGACAGGCCCAACCCGTTGCGCCTTGTACTTGCTACGCCACATGACTTGAGTGGATTGTCGTATGCTGTGTATTTCTCTGGCATGCCCGTAAAGTGCCTACAAAGCATATCATAAGCAAGATGCCTAACACGGGTAGGCCCGCTCTGTTGCAGCGTGTATCTGCTACAACACATTATAGAGTGGATCGTCTCTTAAAAGTGTATCTCCTTGATTAGACAGAGGGCGGGTGCACGCCTCGCTGCCTCACTCTCGCGGGTTCGTCGCCTCCTTGCACGGACAACGCCGGCCGTGCCTCGTCCGCCCGTCCTCCCGGGACCCCGAAACCACCTTTAACGACATCGACGGCGACCGCGGGGTCGACGTGGCACGCGGGGTACGGGAGACATGCCTCGTATAATTGTGTCGCCGTTCCCGCGCCACGGCGAAGGGGGGCGCGGTCGAGGAAAGACGTTTTTCATGAACCGTTTTTACCCCCCGCGACGACTTTGCGTATTAATATATAGATGTAGTGCAAAGTCTGTGTTTGTAAAAATTGTACAAGTGTAATAATTTACGACAGCGATCGTTTTTTGTGAATATGTACAAAGTCACAAGTATAAGCTTTCATGTCATTTCTAATGGTCTACCATTTGTACCTAGAAACAGGACAAGTTATCAAACAAATTATGATTGATGACGATTCGTTTCTTTTTCTTGAAATATTAATACTATTATGATCATTATAATATGATTATTCCTATACTTGATGAAAAATAGAGAAATACAGAATAGGTAACTTTGTAGTAGATAATTATCAAAGTAAAGTTATTTGAAATTTCATGAATTTGAGTTTTCTTTTGTTTTCATTTCATTGAGTTCATTAGATGAAATAAAGTGGTTTGGTTTTTTTTATTTTTTATTGATTGACTGTTGAATAATTGGCTGTTCAATACTGGCTGTATGAGTGAATGATTGATTGATAGATTACTGTCTTATGAGGTATCATATAAAGTGCAGTTAATTTGGTAAATATTTGACTTTGTTTACTGAGAGCCAGGAAGATATTATCTGAGTTAATTTTATTTAGATTTAATGGTACTCTGGCTCTTTGGAAACTAGGTAAATGTGAACTAATAGATTAATTTGTTAAGTGATAGTTTGGTTGGTTAAATGGTTAGCTGATTTATTAGGTGGTTGGATGAATGAATATTAGTTCATTTGATTGGATGGTTGATTTGGGATTAGGTGAGTGATTGAATGATATATTAAATATCTATATTATTGCTTGGAAGTCTAATTCTGAATGGTGAGCAATTGGCAGGTTTATGAAATGGTTGATTTGGTATTTGAATAAATTTCCATCTTTCCTGATTGTTCCTTGTTTGATATTGCCAGTCGTTTGCCTTTCCCTCTTTGTTCTTTCTTTCCCTCATCTTACTTTATATTTTTCTCCCTCCCCCCCCCCCTCTCTCTCTCTCTTCCCCACTCTCTCTCTGTCTTTCTCTTCTTTTCTCATGCCATCTCTCTTTCTTCTCCCTACCTCTCCCAATTTCTCACCTCTCGCAATGTACATTTTTATTTTAATGTACATGTTCATCATGGTAACTTAAATACCTCCCTCTCTTGTTCAACTCTTTGCATATTTCACATTTGACAGTTTGTAAAGTTTAATAATAACAATTGAAGTAAAATCTTGAATTGTTTCTGATAGGTTTATTTTTAGAAATAGTACTCTTTACAAAATATCATAAATACGTTTGTGCATCATAATGATTGTCGATAAATACAATACTCAAATAAACAGTCGTTGAATTGGTTGTCTTAGTACACGGTTTGCACGGTCGGCAGACGTTTGAAAAATACCGGGGGTGACCAGGGGGCACACCCGACTCGTACCCCCGTTGAAACACGTAAGTGGCATATAATATGATATAATATAATACACAAGTTCAAGAATACCCCCACACCCTTCTTTTGAAGTGAGGGCAATTTCAACAACGTTGTCCCTTACCTTCTTCAATTTGCGAATTTGGCAATGACGGATTACTTAAGCAGAACATGATATCTATTATATCTATTTATTTTTAACGTCTTTGCGATCACGTTGATAGAAAACAAAGCACTATAGCACGTAAACAGGCATAATTTTTATAAGGCAACATGCCCTTTTTTAAAGTACACCCCGAGTTATTTCCCATATCAACTATATCTTACATTGAATCATGTTCAAGAATATGAATACTTTAATATCTCTATAAAAAAATTGGTAATAGCAAAGTATGAAGTGAGTAAAGTGAGAGAGGGATACAGTAATATACCTTTTTTTAAAGTACACCCCGAGTTATTTCCCATATCAACTATATCTTACATTGAATCATGTTCAAGAATATGAATACTTTAATATCTCTATAAAAAAATTGGTAATAGCAAAGTATGAAGTGAGTAAAGTGAGAGAGGGATACAGTAAGAAAGAGTGAGGGAAAATGAAGAAGAAGAAGAAAAATAAATAAAAGCTATTATTGTCCCGAATCGGCACCTCGAATAACACACAGTCATGTACATGGTACCTGTCTGCTATTGATCAAACATTTTCATCATCCGTTTCTCATATTTCTACTGTGTTTTTCACCGGAGTTCTCAATTTAAAAAGTACAGGTATAACATACACGTAATTTCATTAAAAAGATGATTGATAACTGACTGAATAATAAATTAATATTTTAACCAATGACGATTGTCAATAGCAATTCAAAATTGTTTGTCAATGAGTAGGTTGACTTACTTCATATATATGTGTATATATGTATATATATATATACATACGAGAATGTGACACATTAGAGCTTACATCCAAAAATATTCAACAAAGGCCCTTAATCAACCAGTCCACCTTTCATTCCTGAGTTACAAAACACGCAAAAAACAAGGGGGATGAATACTTTAGTTGTTAACCGTATATAATATTATACACAAAGACACTGCTTGCGTATAAAGCATGCGTAGAAATAGTTGATTGTCATTTTAAAGTCATATTGCACACAATAAACGGTCTGTTGGAGAGTCAAAAAAGGGTACAACTCATTTTGTGTTAACGTATAATGAGTTAAAGCACCTTTTGGACTCTCAGCAGATCCGCGATATTATATCCTTATCAAGTATTCAGTAGTACATTCAGAATATTTATAACGTACTGTTTATAATAATAAATATACAAATTATAGGATCATAATGGTCCTTGTACCGTTTTGCACGTTTACCTTTTCTGTCTGAATTTTCATAAACGATAACATTTTCTGTAAATTAAACTGACCTTTGCCGACGTAGTAGCACACTCACTTTCATTTTAATAGTTCTGACTGTCTGATTTTAAGTATGGTGGTATACCATCCCTCCCCCTGTGTCCTTACCAATACTTCACAATTTCAGACAAAGACATCATTTAAAGGTACTATGTCCAATTTGCAGCTCAAAAAATGAAAAGGTTAAATTCCAACGGCATTCGAAAGACAATACTAATTCAGAACTTCCCTCAAAATGAAAGGGCTTGAAAATGGCTTTTAGTAGGAAAATAACGACCATTTGTAATAGTCTGATTTTCAGACCCTTTTACCGAATGGTCGTACGTTTTGTGCTGCACAAAGATTCAATCAGTTTAAGTTTGGCCATTACAAGTAGTGTGTTATTGATGTAGACAAAATTAATGCTGTACCTGTTACAGCTCATTTTATGTTTGTTATTACCAAAGAAAAAGATGTCAGTCAGTCACTCAATAGTGTCTGACAGTGAATTCTAGAAGGTAAACGGGTTTCCTTGCATAATTTGAATACTGTAACACTGCTAATGTTTAAATTTCACAGATAGAACATACATGACATATTCATAATTCCTGCAAAGTTCTACAGAAATTGATGTTGGCTGCAAAAGGTACATAGAATCTTTAATAAAGTGTTTTCTTTTTTGAAGAGAACACCTGCACGAGGAGAATCGGTTTACCATTAGGAAGAAGTGTCTTCGTGTTTTTGTTTACAATGTTCTGTATGCTCAACTACATTTTTCATTCGGTCTTTCAAGACATCCCGAAATTTAGGCGGGTACGACGGCAAGCTTTCTAATAATGGTTCTTCGGATTCCACTGCAGATATGAATAGTTCCCAGAAGTTTGCATTTTCACTGAGCATTTTTAATCTTTGCACCGTTTGGGCCCTGAACACACAAACTGATTTCAAAATCTGATCATGGTAATGCCCGTATTGGTTTAACATTCGATAACCGTGTCGTAAACCAGATTCGTTGTCCAGAAACCATAACCGTCTATCCGTTCTCGAAACTTCCAAGTTGTGAACCGGTTGCTTGAGCATGTACCGGTTCCACTGGAGGTTAACCAAGGAGTTGACTATCCTATCCAAATTCGCGGTTACATAGTCAAAGATGGCAAGATCGGACCACTGAGCAAGTTCGACCAACTGATTATGACTTTTCATTAAATGCATGAGATCGGACTTATCAAAAGTTTCTTGGCGTAGTGTTCCGTTCATACCCTTTAATTCAGTGGGTATGAACGCAGGTTCTAAGTCGGGTATCCATTTTGTCGCGACGATTATTCGGTCTGGTTCCCAGCCAGCCGCTGTGATGTTTTCCTTGACCGCTTCCCACTGCTCGCTTTCCGGTTCGATTCTCATCAAAATACCCAGCGGTAGATTTTCAATCTCAATTAACCGCGATAAGTGGAAGGATAAAATTTCCCCTTGATTTGGTCGACGTTTTGTCGGTAACGGCAGCATAACCTCTCGCCATTGTCGAGGACGGCGAGGCGGTTGCCATCACGACCACAGCCCGGTAACAACCGCACAACGCGGTGAGATTGAACGCCTTTCCGCCACGCCCTGATGATCGCTTCTGACGTCCGATTGGGAAGCAACTTCTCAGCACTTCCACTCCAGAATATCCCATCTCGTAAAAGTTTATAGTCGTCATTTATCTGATCACTCTTGCCAGAATCATGTCTCATCTCTTTTGAAAATTTGTTTCCATGGTTACTAAGCACTTTATCTGAATATGAATCATTTAAGATGTAATTACTTCGTGCCTGAGCGCGGTCATGTTTTGCCATGCGCCATGAAGGAGCATGATGATCACTAAATCTGGCCGTGCCCGATTTCAAAGCATTCATCTTTCCCTCTAATCCAATTGACGCTCGCTGAGCATCCCCGTCTACCGATCCACTTCTCATGTTAGTGTCTCCGACCCCGTGCTCGTGTTTGCGTCGTGTTTTATTTACTTTTGATCGAGTAGGCTGACAATTATTCTTGAAACCCGAGGCACAAGAAATCGAAGTTGAAGAATCTCCTACGTACTTCGCTTGGTTTCCGGTGACCGCTCTACCTCGATTTGATGGAGCATCGCCCCTCGATTGAATGCCAGTTGCGGGATCGCGTTCCCTCCTTGTTTGAGAGTACTCCCCTTCCGTGCGGTGATCGGTGTGAAATTCTCTTCCCGCCTTTTCATCACGCGCGTTGTCGTCTGCATCAGCGTGAAGACGTAATCGTACATCGGGCGGTGACCTCACTATCTTATCTCTCCCTTTCATCTCCATCTTGTCACCTTCCGTTGCTCTTAATCGCCTTGGATTCGATTTCGAGATCAATTTATCTGCATCCATTTGAAAGTCTTCCATCGGTAGATCTTCAGATTGGGGCGAGATTTGGTTCTCTCCATTAGGGGCGACACTGAACTGTAGTAGAGTGTAGAAAATTATGGCGTACACGGCCATACCGGCATATCGTAAGTCCGCCATTTTCAATGATGCTCACTCAATAAAATGGGCAAATTTATCTTCAAATTACCATATTAAAATCATCTTCCTTTCTCGTGAGTGTCCACCGGCCAGCTATGCAATCGTTGCGGCATTAGCTTATTCGTCTTTGCAGCAAAAATACAATTCAATGAATGAGCTCGTTCATAAGAAGTCCAGTTTGACGAGTTTTCTCAGCTTAGAGGAAAAAAAATACAGTAGTTTTAAAGTTAAGAAAACAAATTCGAGAGGATTTCCTACTTTCTATTTGTATGTAATCCTTATGGATTCGGAGGGAATTAATCGCGAAATCCAACATAGGTCTCCAGTCTGTTCTAGCCGCAACTCCCGGGGTGAGCGTTGATGAATAGACTACTCCGAGACCCTAGGCTCCAGTGCGGTCGAGTCGAACGAAACGTGAGCCGAAATCCTGCGAAATATCGCGCCTCATTTTCTTGATTGACACCGCGAGTGCTCCCCTGGGAGACCCCTCCGAGCTTCGGCCTGTTGAATAATAAACATAAAAGAAGGTAAAAAGATGAGGACAAGAGAAATATTGTTGCGTTTTCAGAGAGTACAACAAATATTAGCCTTTTGGCTACGTGTATAGCTTGAACAACAGTCGTCATACTCGGGCAGTAAACTTCGTACCCTTTAAAACTCTCTTGGGAAACGTTAAACGCGTCCGTGTGTGCGTTGATAAAAAGACTTGACGATTCATCAAAATGTTCATATTCAGAAGAATACAAAACGAAAAGATGGTTCACGATGGACAAGCTTTACTTCAACAAAAAAAAAAACAATATAAAGAAAGGAGTTACAATTAAGTCCCTGAATAAGAGATGAATTTGGTAGGGAAATGTCAATACGAAGTGAAAGACGACAAAGGCTAAATTTTGCATATAGTTTGTAATGCCATTCACCACCAAAACTATCTGTGACATAGGATCATACTAAACTTGCAGTAAAAAAGGCAGACTCCTAATCCATGGTTTTATCAGAAGGGTACAATTAACATTCATTTTTAAAGACTGTTAATGACCATTTTGGGAACGGCCAGTGGTTTCTTTTGATTTGTGATGAACCAAAAAAGTAGTGTCTCTATTTTTATTACAATAATTATTTTAAACAATTTATTTAGTTTCTTTGTATCATTTTCTGCACAACGATTTTGACTGGCCCCACAGTAAGTATTCTCTCACCAATTTAATACGTGAAAAAAGAACTTGATTTTGAACGAACAAGAATGCAGTGACTTGACTGAAATGACTAAAATAATTTTGAAAAGAGAGATTGCAAAACACGTCATCATGGTCGTTGTGGAGCATGATTTTTTGTTTCTCAAACAAACGATTTTGTAGCTTTTATAGACTATTTTAAAAGTTGCAGTTTCTTATAAAAAGTACTTAGCATTCCAGATATCCCATAGCAGTGACATAATTTTACGACACATTTAGGAAAATATGCTTTTCTCGTTTTAATAAAAGAAAAACAAAGTTGTGATATCAACATGCGAAATTAGTGATTTTATACTTAACAATCCTCTGCAAAAATGACAACAAATAGCAATAGTCTTTACACAACCCGAAATATAATTCTACTGTATATACCTATTTCAAATTTTTACTCTGCAAAATGCCAAATCAGTAATTTCGGGCCACGATTCTTAGTTAAAACAAGAATAAATCTTTCCTCATTCTCATATAATTATCGTAGAAACATTTTTTTATGAAATACAGAGCGAGGTATATGTAAACAGTGAAGGTGAAGGAGCTTATATCAACGACAAAGTTTGTTTTTCTCACACAATGATTTCGTGATATATTTGAAATGATGTTCTATTCATAAAAGGCATGCTTTTGAATGAGCAATGTTGGGCTTGCATTTCAGTGCAAACATAGCTTGATTCGAAGGACAAAGGAATATACACAAGATCCTTCTGCTATATTGTACTATTGTAAATATGATGATCATGGCTTTCGGTGAACTAAAATAAAATATACATTACATTTCAATACTGAGTAACAGCTTTATCATGAATCGACTCATCACGTACTATGACTGAGCCAAAAAAATGAAACAGGATTATAGGTCCTACACCGAAGCAGATGTGTAGATCATGTATAAGACAGAATTAAAGATAAAGTTGAGTTCTGTTAAATATATAGCAAATAAATTCTCACAGAATCCAACTAAACTTACACTGAATATTCAAGATTACACAAATAAATGACATTTGCCAAACAATTTTGGTAGAAAATGTATAGTGGCTGAGTAATGAGCATAGAAAGATAATAAAATCCGGGTAAGTAGGCCCGACACCATGTGCAAATGGGAGTTGTGGTTTTTATCGAAGATGATGCCCAGTAAGTTGTTGTGCATTTCTTTTTTTATCTCACTGGTTCAAACAACCAATCTACTGCAGAATAAATCATAGCAATTTTCTCTCAAAATACGATTCGCATACCAGAGTTCATGATTAGCTTTAATATGCAGAAAAGTCGCATTGACAACAAGTTTTAGGGACATTGTAAACATGGTAAAGGGGGCCGAGAAATAACGAGGAAAAACAAGAGGCACTCCTCTTTATGATATGAAGTAATATTGGTACTATTTTAACATTATGCATATAAAAATATTATAGAAGTCTTTCTGTCTACTAACAGGAAAACATGACACAAAATAATTAGTTAATGATTTTTTTTTTAAACAGAGTATGAAAATTTACATAAGTGTTTAATAGCTATAACCAAAACAGTCCAGAGTTATATTTTGTGAAAAGAGGATCAATTCTTGACTTTATTGCAACCTTGCACATTTGATGCATTTATTTTACGTTTACTATAAAATGGAATAACATATCGAATCTAAATTATCTTATGCAGACTATATCTCACGAGATTTATGTAAATAAACATAGCAGTGGAAGATATGAAGACAATTAAAATCGTTAAAACTCATTATGACTCATTTTGAAATAAAACATCAAATGTTTTCAGAACGTAAACATGCATGGGGCTACTAGAATAATTTAAATAATTCGAGTAGCCACATTAATTATCATCGGATACAAAGTTCGGTCTATATTATTACGAGAATACAAATTATGTTAATGAATTCAACCGTTGATCTTATCTGAAAACATAATCAAATCGTTAAAAAATACTCTGCTTTTAGAACCCAAGTGTAAATCATTTACGTGGCTATACGCGAACAACTAAAATTAATTCAGCTCTAATAATTGGTTTGTTTGATACCGGAGCATGCACGCACTCGATTTTTTTCTGAACTCCTCGTTATACCGAGTTCGTTGGCCGGGGATGACTTCGGACGCAATTCTCGGTCGATTTAAATGCAAATTGAGCGATGTTACGACAAACCATTGAGTTTATGTATCATCCACTCGTATTACACGGTCGGAGACGCAATCAAGACAAGCCGACTCTTTTTCGATTTGTGCTCTTCATTGCTTCTACACGAGTTCTCAACACTTTCGAATCTTTAGAAAGGGACGGGAGATAGATAGATATATAGACTCACATGATAGATAGAGAGAAACAGAAAAGGAGAGAGAGAGGGTGAGTGAGAGAGTGTGTGTGTGTGAGAGAGAGAGAGAGAGAGAGAGAGAGAGTGTGGATCTTTAGCAGATTAAAAAATTTTCAATGTGTAACATGGCGAGTAGGGCCCTTTTCTATTTGTGAATGTTGGGGATAGTTTCAGACTCCTTTCTCGCTATAGATTTAGATGCCAATTGAGCAATGTTACGACAAACCATGAGAGAGAGAGAGAGAGAGAGGGAGAGAGAGGAGAGAGAGAGAGAGAGAGAGGGGGATGGGAGAAGGGATGGAGGAGAGATGGATTGGCGTAAAAGGTATTTTTTCTTTCTTCATATTTCTAACATGAAATTAATAGCTCAACTGTTCATCGGAATACATTATACCAAGTTTGCACAGTTGTTGCAATAGTAGAACATTTCAGGCAAAGTAGAGACATTTAAAGTGTTAAAAAAGAAGACAATCATTTTTGTGCTGTCTTAATTTAGAATCTGGGATGACTCTGGACTCAATTACTCGCACTCAATTTAGATGCAAATGGAGCGATGTTACGACAAACCACAGACTTTTTGTATCACGCACTCGTGTTACACAAACGGAGACGCAAACAAGACAAGCCTAACTTCACGCCTTTTTTTCTTCTTCCTTTTTATAATTTTTCTTTTCGATTTTACTGCAAGTAATTCCTCCACAAACAATCATGAAAAGCATGAAAAGGGGAGGTATGTAGATTTTTTTCAAAATAAAGGATGAGCGTTATCCTCACAAGGAAATAAGAACAGAAAACTAAGAATGTGTGACATTTCACATAATGTAACATACATACAGAAACCAGGAAGACTGTATCATTACATCGTACACTGTTTAAATACTGACAGAGGAAATACTGAATAAGGAAATCAACTGCACCACGAAACTCATTCGAACAAAAAGTATGCAATTCACCAATATCAAGTACTAATCGGCGTCTTAAAAAATACCTTTTAAAAACATTTCGTTACTTTGTCATAATTACGGTTATTGAATACCAATAAAAACAATTTTATCATCACTTAATTTATTCTATCAAAGAATTATCCCATTTACCTGGTGATCTAATGCAATATTATTGTAATTATTTTTTCCTTCAAATTTTAATTTTAATGGTGTCCCAGTGGAACAAGTGCCCCGTGCTGAGGGGAAAGTTCGCCTAGGGTCAGATTCGCCTAAAACTGATTTTAATTGTAAATATTCACACTCGCAGTTAATTTGTGTACAAGAATGGAATATAAGTATTTTGGTGTTCATTTAAAGCCTGTCTGCACTAGTTTTACCAGGAGGGATTAGACCTCCCAGCGTGGTCACTGACAGGTGGTTATCTCATCAACTCAGCTCTCAATTAACATAAGAAAAAGAGGATCATGGCGGACCAACGGGCAATAATAATAATAAAGATTGTGAATATTTAGTCAGTTTATTTATCGCAATTTGAGAAATTGCTACTGAACAATAGACACATTCTTTTCTACTTATTACTATTTTTATTCATTTAATTAATGCCCTTTTCACACCGGTTTCATTGTATACTAGATAAATACGCCACTGGATGAAGGATGGGGATTTACACATGTTTTGTGTGTGTCTTCTTCTTCTCCTTCTTCTCCTTCTTCCTCCTCTTTTTCTTTTTCTTCTTTATCTATGTTTTCTTCTTCTTCTTTTTCTTCGCCTCCTGCACCCTCCCCTTCTTCCTCCTTTAGTTCCGATCTCCAGTCCATTGAGAGAAAAAACAAACAAACAAACAAACAAACAAACAAACAAACAAACAAAATGCAAGCAAGCAAACGAATAAACAGAGTGTAAACATAGCAACAAAAACTGTCCTATAATGGAAACATTATTGAGAATGCAATACACCATAACTGTGGGGATTTACTCGTTTTTTTTTTCTTCTTCCAAGGATATTACACGAACCATGCAATACGCACAATAAGCGATTAGCAGCCCTCTATATATATATACGGAACATAAGGAAATGTTCTTCTTTTCGTGAGTGGTGGTCTTATTCGCACCTTCTCCTTCTCTTTCTCCTCTTTCTCCTCTTCCTCCTCTTCCTCTTCCTCCTCCGTCTTCTTCTACCACTTATACTACAACAACAACAACAACAACTACTGCTACTACTACTACTACTACTACTTCTTCTTCTTTTTTTCTTACTTCTTGTTCTTCTTGTACTTCTTTTTCATTCCTTTCTTCTTCTTCTTCTACTTCTTGTTCTTCTTGTTCTTTTTCTTTCTTCTTCTTTCTTCTTCTTCTCCAAATTTCCTTCCGATCTTAAGTCCATTCAGAGAAGAAAAGATAATAAATAAACGAAAAGCAACAACTCAGAACAAAACAAAAACCGAACAACAGAGTGTAAACATGGCAAATAAAATCTTCATATTAAGAAAACATTATTGACAATAGTTTATATGATGTGTATATACAATCGGGCTTCATCAGAGAGGTTAGATTTGTCTCACCTTCCTCGTTTCATGCATTTCTTTGTCCAAGGATAAAGTACCAGTCACTCGCATACTATACAAAGTGATTATTAGTAGCACCATAAATTTTACTAACACTAGTAAACTCCACGGTAGCACCGGGGATACGCGGTCATAGCCCCCAAACACAACATGAGAACATTTTCTTCTTTTCTTTACGAGTGGTTTTATTCGCGCCTTTTCAGCGCTAAATCCGCCCGGAGGACACAGGGGCCAATTTGTAGCAATTTGACATACCTACCAGTGACTTATGCAAAAAAAAAAAAATCTTTTCTTTAAGCTGTAATCCCTTCCATTCATACTTCTATTCATCAGAGGTCTTGATATCGTTTTATGCGGTGGGAACAAATTTTAAGTACTGTATCTAAGCGTTGGTCTTTATAAAGTGGTCTCTCTCTCTCTCTGTCTGTCCATGGAGCTAGTCTTCTAGCTCCATGGTCTGTCTATGCTTCTCTCTCTCTATCTCTCTCTCTCTCTCCCTCGCGATTTTGGGGTAAGCTTATGCTTGGGCCTATCATAAAATACAACTTTCATTCTGAACCTTTGTTCTGTGCGTTATTCCCGTGTCAATATCATCTTTGAGAGAGAGAGAGAGAGAGAGAGCGAGAGAGAGAGAGAGAGAGAGATGTAGGATTACAGGACATAAGGAAGAGATGGATATAGAGATAGATAGATAAATAGAGATAGATTGATAGAGAGAGAGAGCTATAGAAAAAGAGATGGATAGAGAGATAGATAGATAGATCGATAGAAAGAGAGAGAAAGAGAGAGAGAGAGAGATAAGAACAAGCATTAAAGTGACCCCCACCCCCGAAAAACAACAACAGCAGAGCATGGCTATAAAGAAACGAGAATTTTATGTAAATCCAAATAATTACAAAAGCCTCTACCCTTTTTTGCACATATTCATTTAAACCAACCAGATAATATTTCAAATGAAACCTTCATTTCTCTCTCTAAAACCGATTTCGGTGGCTCCTCTGTGACTAAACGATGCAACCGAATGCTACGGAAAACAGTGAAATTGAGAAAAATATCCCGTCTTACTCAACACCGGATACCGCGTTGCCATGGAAACGGGCTAGATAATCCAATCGCTACTTGTAACAGTGTACGGTTGACATTGAACATAGATTGAAGTCACATATCACATGGAAAGTGTTTGAGAGGAAAAAAAAGTATTGAAGAAAGAAGAGGATTACGTAGTCCGCCTACACGCAGTTGTGGAAAATATAGGCTAAACGTTTCAACAGCTACTGTTCTATTAAACATTTTAAAGGGGCGACGCTGGTCTCCTACAGAATGTATAAAATGGGTCAAGGGTATCTATTTTGCATTAAAAATTGATATACAGTCAAACATGTCTTAGCGGCCACCTCTCTACAAAGGCCACCTGTCTATAGTGGCCAGTTTTTTTCTTCCTGTTTTCCTGTGGTGGCCTTTCTAGACAGCTTTGACTGTGTATAGAGAGGGATGTACGTTTAATATGGTGTTTAAACAAATAAAACAAACAAATAAACTAACAAACAAAACGAAACATACCAACATAAAAACATACAACCAAACACAAGCAAAACAAATCAAACAAATTTAGAATGTAACTAACATAATATTGGATTGGACATAATGCATGCAGCCCTCCTGTGATTTTCGAAGAAGAGGAGGGGGTGGGGGCTCTTCAGCCCCTCCATCCACATATCTCTAACCCATCCCATTATAATTGATTTGCCATAAATTAGGATACACGTTTTGACGCTTTATAATATTCTGCTCTCATTGATCACAGATGCAAAGCTTCGCCGCCTAAAACATGCCTCAGAGCTTTTGAAAGAGATACAGTTATGATTTTCGTAAAAGGCCCTGATGGGGAACATGTCGTAAAACCAAATGGCCCGGATCGTTGGTTTCTATTCAAATTTGGTTGTTATCAAGATAGTAGACGCTTGCATTGGACATAGTGAATTTGTAATTGTAGGGCTAAAGACCGTCATTGTTATAGAGAATTTGGGAAATATCTCATCGTTTTATTCTCATAAATGTTACACAAACATCATGGCAATGATTGCGCGGAAAATAACGCAATACAAATGACACCTCGTATGCAACAGGTTCTTGCAGGCAATATACCGAAAATGGCAAGTGCACAACATAACCTTTAAATTACTGCACACGGATATACTACATGTAAGGCCAGATGTGCAGTAACCATTATGCATGGTATGATGGTCATACAAATAGGTTTTGTTTAACATGTTAAAATCAATGCGGTCGACTAACCTTGATGCGTGTTGCTCACAATTGTGAGTTTAATTTTGTCGTGGTGTCAAAGAAACACCTCACATAACTGTAACCGTTTGAGTCAGGTGTTGCGATGAAAAGAACCATGTTGATTCGGTAGAAATGAAAATATTCATGTAGGCGGCCCGTAGTACATGCATCACTCAAAAGTGATACCTAATATCAATATCATATAGATGTACTTGCACAATGAGCTCTAATACGGTCATGAATATACTAACAACGATTTTGTGTAATAGTAACATTATATTTAGTTTAATTTATATTCAGTATTCATTTGTCAGCAGTATTAGTATTATTATTATTATTATTATAAGCCACAATCAAACGAGACTCAATATTAGGCTATATAATAACTATTATTGTGTCATCATCAAAATGTATCCATGTTTTGTATCATATTTCTGATCTTTGTAAACTTTGTCTGAGCCTTTATTTTACATGTCAGCGCAACAAATATCCATGTTGAACGTAAATTGGACAAATAAATACATTGAATGAATGAATTGAAATGTTATTATTACTACTTGTAGTAGTAGAAGTAAAGTAGTAGTAGAACATGACGTAGTAATCATACATAATAGTATAAACACTCGTATTAGTGCAGTAGTAGTAGTAGTAGTAGTAGTAGTAGTAGTAGGTAGTAGTAGTAGTAGTAGTAGTAGTAGTAGTAGTAGTAGTAGTAGTAGTAGTAGTAGTAGTAGTAGTAGTAGTAGTAGTAGTAGTAGTAGTAGTAGTATTAGTAGAAGTAGTATTTAAAAAACGTGTTGATTATGAGCCCTAGTTCTCCCGCATGCCGTCACGATAAATTAAATAATCATCTCTTATGTTGGGGTGCAACCCCCCTTTTTTGTTAACGACAAAAGCTATCCCTCCCCAATAACTTAAACCTCCCGTCCAATAAAACCATGGACCTACTACGTCCATGATGAAACGGACAACGAATTCGTGTAATAATACCTCGTTAACATTTTCATTGATTTGTTACGGACAATTGCGGTTGTGGTTAAGATGACTCGCGTGCATCTGTAAATCCACAGCGTTTATATTTCTTTCATTTTCTTTTTTATATTTCTTTTTAAGGTTTATTGGGCCTATCCATGAACTGTTTATTTATGATGGAGCCATATGGATTTTGCAGTCTACTGCGTAAGCCATCATTATGAGAGGGCTAATATTCTAATTATCTATCATTTCCCCAGTTGATTTTCGAGTGTCGCCCGCTAATTCATTTTCCGTGCGGATTATTCCCTTTTCTCGTTCCTGCCAGCTCTTGAATTCTTTAGAGGCTATTTATTTTTAATGGCGTTGTGGTCACTATCTGGTTCTTCCTAGGGTGTTTTGTCAAACTGCTTGATCATAATAATTGCTGAATGGTATTCATATCTTACCAATTTGTATTGCCATCTCCCAAGCCCTCTCACCCCCTTCCTCTCCCTTGCTCCCCATCTGACTACATCTCTATGTTATTATCATTTATACATTTTAATACATTTTTCTCTACCAATCTCTTTCTAATACTTACTAATAATTCTCCTTCCCTTCTCCGCATCCTTTCTTCCCTTCCATCTCACTGTCTCCGTCTCTGTGTGTATTTCCTTATCCCTCTCTATTTCTTTATCCCTCCCCGCCCCTCTCTCTTCCCCCTCTCTCTTGCATACATCCTCGCGCTCTCTCTCTCTCTCATCCTCATTCCGTCTCATTCTCTCCTACTTGGTCTTTATCGAAATGATATTTTCCCAACCTGGCTCATTGAAGAATAAAAAACATAGACAGAGTGAGACAAACGTGCCAAATATCAAAGTTAACGGTGCTCGTTTACACATCGCCCCTCGTAATCAAAACATGACACAGGAGTTTGTTACTGGTTGAATGTCAAGGAAACAATGTGACATGACATATTTACATCATAAAATGACTAAAATCCACCTTGAGTGATGGCACGCTACGGCGTATTTGTTTTGCCACGAATAGTGATAGCGCCTTTTGCTTATATATGAAATTTATTTTAGAAGTTTTAAACTCTTCCTTTGTGAAAATCTCTCGGCATGGATCCTTCTCCCTCCCGCATGTTCTCGTTTATTCTGATTTCGTTCTTGCAAGAGATAGAGAGGGAGAGAGAGAGAGAGAACATAGAGGCAAGGGGGGGGGGCTATAAATGCAGATAAAATATGTAAAAGTTTCGTTTTGCCCACAGTATATTTCATTATTTGAAATTACTGCTCACAATATTATTTACCGATCATGATCTAGTCGGATGTTATGATGTCATAAACACGATAAAGATTATAAGTAAACATAAAACAACAAACGAAGAAATAAACGTAAAAGTATGTTTGTAAATAAAGAAAATTACTGCAAAGACTGCAACAAAAAATACCCAAAAGTAAACCTGCAATATTTCGATACGAAATGAGCTGATAAGCGAGTGTTGTAAACCCTATTGTGAAAACGGTATATATATTATGTGATGCACATGCACATCAGCTAAATTTTCTAATATCATTCCGTCGGAAACCAGACTGCTCAAATAATTAGGCATTCTTATTTGTTTCAACCTCCGCAGAATATTCTTATAAACTTTTAAAAACTCAGTCTGCAACATGACAGAATTACTGTATTAACTCTGCTCTATTTCATAAAATACATATCTTGCGTATAGTAAAGTTAATAATGCTATAAATCTGTTCCACGTTGCTTTTGTTTTGCCCCTCACCTATAAAGATGTAGCATTCCACTACCCGAGATAATGGTGAGCCACATTGGATATCTAGAATGTATGTATAATGTTTCCAATATTTGCACATGTTTTGAGAAATATATCATTGTTGAATACTGTCGAAGAAATTTCCACAATTTTTCTATAAAAGCAATATAATCTGTAGATTACGATATATTAGTGAATACATTTACTCCATCTAGTATCCACCCCTCTATCTTCCCATCAAAAGGTACAAAATATAATCAAACACTCGTTCTTGTTTCTTCGCGTATGCTATATATTCTCGAAAGTTGAATTCATAAGCCTATTCGGGAAATTTTGACAGAGAGAGTGAAGTAAGGAAATAAGCATATTCCCACCAAGGAACCTCCCCACACATGTGCTACCAAGATGGGGAAAATAGAGTCAGCATATGACCTAGTTTCTCAAAGTATATCACCAAATATGCTCCTAATTTCTTAGAAAGTCATATTTACATGTATTTATGC